>VYZT01025163.1:62904-136938 GCA_013400735.1 Pomatostomus ruficeps
GGGGCGGCCGGCACCGCGCGGGGATGGCAGCGGGGTCCGGCGGGGACGGGCCCCGCCGCGCTCTCCCTCTGCCACGGCTCGGCACGGAGCGCCGCTGACTGGGGAGGGAATAGAAAGCACGCACCCACCCGGGACTGAAAAGTAGTGAGTTGTGTTTTCACGGTAAAAAATAACTAAAAAAGGCAAAAGTAAAAAATAAATAATACTAATATTAATAATAGTTTAGTGTTGGCGGCTTGGATTCAAAGTGCTGTGCACGCTGCCTTTGACCCCCGCGATGGCCAGTAGGTTGAAGACTGGGAAGGATCCTAATGTTAATGGTTAAAGCTGAATTTTGGCATCTTTCCGGATGAAACTAGATTGTGGCATAGACTTGTAAAATCGAAAGCATGCAAGTAGTCTGAAAGTTTTGCTAAGGGAGCTAATTTTATCACTGTGATAATAGCTATTAGCTGTCCTTAAGTTTAAAGGACTCTCTTTCCTGGTGCTCCTGAAGTATTTGTGCTGTTCCTTCTGTACCTTTAAGTAAAGGGCAGTTGACATAATAATTTGAAATAGGTTATCTTTTTGTGTCTCCTTGTTTCCGTGCATTTGCTTCGGTTGATACCGTATTAGTGAAATTCAGGAGTGCAAAAAACTTGTCAGTAGCTGTGGACACATGTGTGGTGCTTCCTGCTATAAATGTAAGATCTTGTATTGACGTTTCAGTACACAATGGAAGTATGGGAAAGGGTTATTTTAAGCTTTTCTGAAATTTCAGAGGAAAGTAAGTCCTATAATGAAATTTGATACCCCTATGTGACCACATGGGATGGTATGTATGCATTGAATCAACTGAAGTAAGCAATGCACTGAACTTCTGATGTCTTGTCTGTTGCTCTTAGGTTGATAGTATCAGGCTTACTGTGATTGCAAGAAATCACTCAGTGGTGAATCCTCTTAGGCAATTCACCCATCACTTGGCATTAAGCTGATTAAACTGTATTCCCTTAAGGTTATAATTAATTTTAATTAATTAGAGTATTTTGAAGTAAATTGTTTACATTTGAGTTCTGAATTTGGTATATCTAGAGATACAAATACCTATCTGTGAGATACATTCCCACCTTGTGCTGTAAAGTGAAGTCATTGGGTAAACCATGACTGTTAATCAATGACACAAACTATGTAGGGAAAAGGTGCTTATTAAAAGAAGATGCAAACTTTGATATCAATTGTACAATTTGAGATCTTCTGTACCAACTGTGAAGAGGTTCTAGAAGTGTCCTGCATGTACTGGATAAATTGTTTCATTAAAATCAAGATTTCTTAAAATGTCATCTGGAGCTGTTAATTATATTATGAAGCTAGTCCCATAATTAACTGTTCTTTGTGTGTTAAGCTGACTGCAGATTTACAGTTCCTCGCAGTGCCACCAGGAAACACAAGTATGCATTGGAAGTTGAGCTCCTTGCAGTTTTGTTGCCTTAGATAAACTTTAAGCTGTACATGGGTGGCCTTTCAATCAATTCAGTTCTGCTGGCATTGTCCCCAGCTCCACACTGTTGCCTGTCACTAGCAACCACACAACAAGTGATGGAGATGGCTGTTAGCCTGCACCATACCAGGTGTGGGTGGTGATCAAAGGGCTTCTCTGTGGAGATTCTTGAGCCGGCCTGATGTCTGTGCATGATTGTGGCAGGGTGGTGTGAAGCACTCTACACCTGGGCAGGACTGCTTCTGCTTTTGGAGAGCTAGCAGAGCTGACCAGTGCTCGCATTGTCGTCAGATGAACGTGTTCCCACTGTTTGCATTTAAAGAGTAGTTGTATTAGCAGAAGATTGTGTGATAGGTAAGGTTGTAGCAATACTCTGTGCAATAGGCTGAATCGGACAACCACTTTTCTCCAGAAAAAAATATTACGCTGGTTCCTTCATTCCCCAAAACAGCTTTTATTAGCTAGTCCTTTTTTTTTTTTTTTTAATGGCAGTTGTGCAGCCACAGTCTTCTTAATTGTCTCGTGGCCTTCATCACAGAATTGGTGAGGCTGGTAGGCACCTTGGAGATCATCTAGTCCAGCCCCCTGCTGGGGGACAGCTACAACAGGCTGCTTAAGGCTGAGTCCCACTGAGTTTTGAGTATGTCCAAGGATGAAGACTGCTCAACCCTTCTAGGCAACCTGTGTCAGTGCTTAGTCACCATCACGGTAAATGTTTCTTCATATGTGCATCGTGGTTGTTCTGGGGTAGCTAACTGAGGCTTGAGATCATGCCTGTGAGCACGTGCAAGTGTGGCAGAAGCAGCTCGTGCTCTCTTGGTGGTGATGATTCTGCAGTCTGCCAGGGCTGACAGAGTGAAAATTTGTTTTTATCTCTGACATATCTGTGATTAAATACATACAAGGAGATTTGGAAGGGCTGCTCTCACAGAGGCATTTGACATAGCAAAGCAGCCTTGAGCCAGCTACTGTCATGATCACGTGCCTCAGTACAGAAAGAGGGAGCAGCTCCATTACAGCTCCCACTGGTTTTAATGTGGAACTATATTTTGCATCCAGATGTGACACTGGAAGTTTAGTGTTCTTTATTTTGACCAATTATAATTAAAATATTAATTATAGCTAGTCTGCGCTTTTGTGCTGTTCTGCATTCTTCTCAGTAAATTCGTTTTCAGGTTACAATGAGAGCAGAGTGGAAGGCAGAGCAGTGGATTAAGATGTTTCCAGGTCAGGATAAGAGATGGCTCCCATGAGATGGTTACAGGAGAAGCTTGTTTTGATGGATCTCTGCAGGGGCTCTCATTTCTGATACTCTTCAGGCTGTCATTTCCTTTGGAGAAAGTCTTTTTCCTAACATTCGTACTGCTTGGTTCAGAGTTGACAATGCCATGGAAATCCCAGTTTTGTGTTTTGGTACCTTGCCCATGCTGCTGCAGTGCTGGTCCTTGTGCTTGGTGCAGCGGAGCGAGATCTTCAGCTGCACTTGAGCTCTGGGTTGAGTCACCTTCATCACAAATGGACTGGCTGCCATATAATGCTGATGGAATGGAGTAGATCTCCTGGCCACCACTGCTCAGCAGTGGGCTTAGCATTCTTTCCAAGTTCCCAACCCATCTCCCTTTTCTGCTTTTAGTCTTGGTGAAATGGGTGCTGGGACAGAGCTGAGAGCAAGCTCAAGGGAGCTAATAGGGAAAGGCATACCAAAACAGTGATAAAAGCATGCATAAATTTCTCCACAAGGGCAGTGCTGATTCCACTAGTGCTACTTGAGCTGAGTGTGTGGTGGCAACTGGGGATGCACTGGTGGGAGGCCAGGAGGTTCCTGTCCCTGGGTAAGCCCTGTATGAAGAGTGGTGCCCTGTACGTGGCCAGGCAGAGACAGCTCTGCTGTATTGTCCTTGTGCCTTCCTTGCATCACCTCTCCTGTTCTTACGTCATATTTGGGAATGCATTCTGACACATGCAGTTAGAAGCCAAAAGCAAAAAGAATATAATTGCTTCCAACTAATCTGAACAATTTTTCTATTCTCTTTTCATTAAAAATGTGATTTACTGAGATGGAGATGTACAGGGCACATAAACCAAGATCAGATAAAAAGAAAGACCTGGGCTTCTGGCATGTGATTGAAGAGAAGTCTTATGACTGAGTCTGAATCACTGGTAGCACTTCACTTGGGTGTGCTTTTACTAATGAAGTAAGGCAGGGTTGGGCAGCTGCCTTCTGCAGCACTTCATGTCTAGGACTGCCACTGCCTTTGATGCTGAGACACCTATTCCCCGAGGCCATTGTCCCTGAATGTCCTCAAGGACTTGACAATACCAAGAGCATGTTTAACAAACCCTGGCAGGTGTTAATTCAGGAGGGAGATATGGTCACTCTGGTTCCAAAAATATGGCCAGAAGGGGAGACCTAAATGATTTCTAATGAGTGAAGCTCCTCTCGGGCTAGAAGACTCTAGAGAAAAACAGGAAGTGGGTTTGGTTGCCCCTGCCAGGCTATGGTGGGGTGTGCAACTCTGAAGAAGACAAGTGCAGTGCTCCCTTTTCTTCCTCTTGGAGCAAAATGTCAGGAAGGGGTATAAGATCGGGGGTGGCTGAGGGTGCACCAGAGAGGCTTATAAGGGCTTGGGCAGGAAGGTGGCCTTCCAGCCTGTGGGGCGCAGTGTTTGCTGGGGAAGTGTGGGGGAGTGGTGGGCATGGGTTCACCTGTCCACCCCCAGCAGTGGGGGGTTATTACTCAATATATATACACAGAAAAATACATGGGCACTTTTGGGGACAAGGGGACAGGCCTGATGACTCCTTGCTCCCAAAGGAATGTCTTTATAGCTGTTGTCCTTTCTGCCAAATTCCCCTCTCCCTCTGACCACTCCTGCAGCATCACGGCATGGTGTGATGGAGGTGGGAGAAAAGGACAGGCTTTTTTGGAAACACATACCTGCCTGCTGCCAGCTGTGTTGGTGAACGAAGTCTGTGAACCTCCCTGAGTATTCAGTTCTGACTCATCTCCACGAACTACACTCCTGGAGCCAGCTGTTGAGTGTCAGCATGCTCAAGTGTGTTCATGGACTATCATGCCAAGTTGCACGATTTTTGCTTCAGAGTGTTTGTATCGAATGCCTGCGGGACTACTGCAATGTTTCATTGCAACTTGTCTGCTTGGTGTTTATAATCCTGGATATCTTTAGGTTGCATAATGCCTAAGGTTCTGCTGGATGTGTATTCTATCAGTTGCCTTGGTTATGTAGAGCAGTGTAGGAGAGCTGCTGCAGGCAGCTAGACTATTGTTCTAAAATGTCAGAAACCTTCTTTAGGGATAGGCTTAGGAATATTGTTCTTTTTATAGAACTAGACTAAACAAAGGAAGATTCAACAACCTCTACAGGAGAATAAATTGACTTACTTCATCAGTGTTTAAAAATTACATAGTACACCCTTCCCAGAATTTCCTCTGACTTTCTCATCATAAACACTTAACACCTTAACACCTTGCAAGATTTAATCAAAGAGAAGAATTTGGGCATGGGCTATGACCTGAATGGAAGAGCAACCTGTGGGTTTAGTTGAGTGGTTGAAGGTGTGAAGTACTGCTGCAATGTAATGATGTTTATGGGAAGATAAATTTTTGATGTCTCTGGGTTGTGACTGGCTGGAATTATTCTTGGTGATTTAATACATCAGAAGAGTATGTGGCATTAACCCTTCAAGAGTATTTATATAGCAGTGTCTTGGACAATGTGTTAGTGAAACATAGAACAAGTTAAAACATTATCAATATCATTATCAATTACTACCATTATGCTGTTGTAATCTGAAGTGAGTTGCAGTAAGGAAAAAGGAGAATGTATTCTTCATAAAGAGTATAACTAGGGCAAAAAACTAATCTGTTGTTACCCTCTGGTGTGTACAACCATTTAAAAGATGAAAAAGCTGTTTAATTTTCCTTTATCTCTGACATATTCTCTTACAGAAGGAGGAGGTTGAATTAACTGTATAAATTGAAAAAGAAAAGTACAGCATATATGTTCAAAAGCACTTCAGCCTCCAGTCACTTGTACTTTTGCTACACTCTGTTCAGCTCAGGGCTCACTTTTTACCACTTTGATATCTCAAAATATCTCAAATATGTATTTTTTAGGAAACCTCTTAACATTGTGTGTGCTTTAATTATATTTCCAGCCTGGGCAAAAGCCATTTTAAGCCTTAATGTTATATTAGCTCTTCTTAGCTTAGGTGATTGTGTGGAGGTGGTAGGAAATACCCCTTTTCACCTGTGATTTGCCAAGCTATCAAGCATCTGAAAACTTGTACTTATGGGTTCCAATAGGAGTTGTAGTCCTGATTTATACCTGTGCTGGGGTGTTTCAGTGGCATCAGTGCAATTCTGGTGCAAGGTCTTGAGGCCTGGGTGCAGACAGCAGGTGCTGTGGGACTCAGCAGCTCGGGAATCTGCTTGGGTGGAGATGAGTCACCTAACCTCACAGCCGGCAAAAAAGCTCCCTTTTTTTTGGCTTGGCTTGCCTTACGGCCACATAATAAAAAGGACATGTCCAAAAATGAAATGAGGGAAAGCCAAGGAAGAGCTGGAAAAGGATAGGTTTCTGTCTTGATTTTTCTTTTTATGTCACCTTTATATCTAAAAAATGCTGTTCTCACAGATATTCTGAAATAAATGGCATAAGATTTTCCATGAATGTGCCAACTTAATTTATAAAATGTGTAATTGTGTTTTTAGCAAAGCTATTCAGCTACTTTTATGGAATTTCTTGTAAGCTGAAGGGTTTCTTTGTGTGGATTCAAGAGAATTCCTAATCATCCTCTGTTTCCCTCCTTTCCTATGCTCCATGTACATCCGCTGCCTTCACCTTTACTGTTGCTGGCAGACAGCCTCTTTCTTGCAGGGTCTGAGGAAGGGTGTGCTTCTTCAACAGAACAATGTGAAGGACGAAATACAAAGTGCTGTCAAGTGTGTGGAGTAAACAAATTGCAAAGTAATAATTAAGTTTCTTTCATCTTTTCGTGGCTTTCATCTGCTTGTAGCAGTGACAGAGACCAAATTTTGACATGCAGGTTTTTAAGATGGCTGATAGGGAACCAGCAGAAGAAATTATTAGAGTTATAAAATAAATTAAATAATTAGTTTAATACACTGTGATTGGTAGGAAAAACTAGAGTATTTTAATTAAAAATCAAGTGAGTTTGGTCATTTGCATTCAGAAGAGATGTAGATTTTGTAGAAGGCTGAAGCATGGTACAAACTATCCATTATCTTGTTTCTAGATAACAATGTATACCTTATTAAAGAACATTTCAAATGCTACAACTGGGAAACAGAAAGTTTTTAGGTAAAGTCTGTCACCCCAGTGGAGATCCCTGCCCAGCTGTCAAAGTGGGAGCAGAAGAGATGTGCTGAATAGCTCCAGTTTGCAAACTCTGTGCTTTGTCTCTGAATTGAGAGAAAGATGAAAGCCACAAATCAGGTCTAGATGTTGAACTTTCTTGAAAGGTGCCAGAAGTCTGGTGGTGTTCCCTAACATTGCTGGAAAAAAAAATTATCTGAGGCAAGTAACATTCATCTCCTCTACCACCCTTAAGCACCAGTGTCCAGCCTTTTCTCTGCCCATGTGTGTCTCAGCTGCTGTGGGATTTATGATCTCTCTGGCTACATGGGAGGTCTGAGGTTTCAACCTTTCTTCTAGTCAAGATGCCCTCTCAATATGTCTTCTGTGCATGTGTATGTTGTCTTAATACTGGGCAATGAACCTGGTAGAGCATTTCTAAATGGTTTGGGGGCAGAAAGAGTTCTAATTCATCAATAGAGTCAACAGTCAATGCAATTTTTACATGAGGATTCTTCCTATAGATAATTCATATTGGAAAGTCATAATAAAGTATGTAATCTTTCATGCAAATAGTCACTGACTTAGTGGAAAATAAATTGTTTTATTAGCTGGTTCTCTTTTAGTAGATGATTTTTGGGGTTCATAGTTTAGTATACAGAAATCAGAATGAGAAAGGCTTTTTCTTCTTTTTTTTTTCTCTTTGTCATGACAAATGTTTCTGTTGTAGCTAAGGGATAGAACAAATTAGCCCATTTTCACTGGATAGCTATGTGCTGACTAGCTATTGTAAGCCTTTTGGTCTTATTAGTCCAGTTGTTTATTTAGTGGAAGAAAACTAGTTTTCTAGTCTACTGAAGACTTCTGTTGAAATATTTGTTAATCCAAAAGCATTGAAACAAATCCTAAGATTGCAATGAAACCCAAATAAGGCTGAAAAATTACACTGGTATGGACTAATGGGGCTGTAAAGAATTAGAACTAAAGTTTAAAGAAAAATTAGTGCATTAATAGTTCGTATTCATAGTGCACATATTAAGGGAAAAATCAGCTACATGAGGGTAGATTCAAGCATTCCAGGAATTTTCGTATTGTACTTGAAGCTTGTCCCTTTTATGGCAATGCTAAGTTAGTTATCTGCTAGCAGAATAAAAAAAAAAGGATGAGTTCTGGCTGCCATAAAGCCAAGATACATGTGCAAGCACTAATAGTGGCCAAAACTCAAAAGACTTTTTTAACTGTAAATACATGTGTGTTTTTAGCAGTTTGTTAGTATAGGCTAGGAAGACTAAAGCTATAAAAATGCTTGTAATGTAACAACTTTACTTGAGAAAATTATGAGTAACTTTTTATTGAAACTTTTTTTTTGGCTGAAGGTATTTGACTGGGGCTGTATCTTTGTTAAGAAAAGCTGCATTTTTTGGGATCAACATGGACATTTTTAGAGAAAGGCAGGGAGTAGCAAGAGGTATAAATGAAAGTGAGAAGAAACCAAAAAGCTTAACATCCTAGGAAGTCTATGTTTTCATCATGTTTGCTATTTTTTTTAAGTGGCACAGTGATTCTGAGGAGTCAAGGCTGTATGACAGTGATTCTGAGGAGTCAAGGCTGCCTGACACATCTCCAGGGGCCAGACTAGAAAGCGGGGCAAGAAAAAAGGTCAGGAAAAAGGGCAAGAACTAAGTGCTAGAGCTCTGCACTTAATTTTGCTTAGCTGGGCAACAACTGTGGGAGCTGGCTCTGGCTCCTCGCTGCTGCCACCAGTTGTGAGGACCCTCCAGCTGGCAGTCCCAGCCTGGAAAGGGTTGTTTCTGTGATCATTACTGGTAAATATCAGCTGGGAGAAGACTTAGACGTGGATTCTTGTGCTGCTAATTCTTACGCAATGTAATCCTACTGTCTGTGACTTTCTCTTACTATTTTAAAACTTATTTCCCAGTATGGACCTTGGTGATCCAGCAAATGTTGTACCAGTGCCTAAAGTCATTGGGTTAAATAATGTCTTGGCTCATGCCTTTGAGAATGCCAAAATAATAGTTCAAATCACACAGAAAAGTAGATCCATCTTTCTGGGAACATGCCTTTGAAAATGTGCTCTGATTCACACTGGTCAGACAAACAGTGGATGCTGATTTCTGATGCATTTTCCAGGAATTATGTGCTTGACTGGGACAGAGCTTGTGATTTTAAATGGGCTGGATGTGTCATAAGCATGGAAAAGCTTTGAATGGTAGCCCCTGAGATGTACAGGCAGGGAACTGCTAACCTTACAGTGATTGTAGCTCAGTGCCCTCTGTCCTGCCATGTGCAGACTCATTTCCTCAAAGTTGTTAATAATTTCAGCTTTCATTTAATTGATTTTTAGAGTAGTCAAAGGGGCCATGAATGTGGAAAGGTTTTTTCTAGAGTATCAAGGAGACCAAAGAAGGTGATGGTGACAGGACAAAGCCAAAAAACCGTATAGGTCAAAAATGAGAAAGATTGTTTTGTGAGAATGCTTCTGTGTCTGTCATTATAAGAACATTTTCTTTTTAGTGCCTTCAAATAAAATCTTTAAAAGAGCAAGCCTAGCAGGTGATTGCCTTATACCCAATTGTGTTCCCACAGCCTCTGTGAAGGTAATATACACATTAAAATATACACCTGCTAAAAGGTGTTTGTTCTAAATGCCCTCCTTGCATTCAAAAAAACTTTCTCATCAATACCACAGGAGCTGCTGGTGCTGGAATTGATTTGGCATTGTGAAGGCCAGAGGAGAAGTTCTGTTTGATCCTCTAGATACACTACTTTGGATGCAGCCTGGGCTGCAGAAAGTGCAGTTGTGCAAGGCACAAGTAGGATATTCTCAAGACCAGCTGACCCTGTGTTAAGGCCTGAGATGGCATCTACATGGTCCCTGTGTAGCTGGCATATTGTGACTTTGGTCCAGAGTTTGTATGTTACCAATTCTGTGCACAACTTTAGTTACTCACATAATATAAGACACATCTGTGCATTGACAGACATGCATGTCTGGACTCTATTTCAACAGAAGACTTTTTGTATTTGTTCAATGTCAATACATCCATATCTTTTATTTTAATAGTATCATGTTGGTTACAATTAAATAGAATCATTTTAACTTGCAAAATAGAACAGCATGCAGAATTTAATGCAATGCCAAAACAGTCTGTATACTGAGTGTCTTCTGTTGAGCTCAGGTTTATTTTAGCTGGCCTGTTATCCTGTACCACATGGCCCACAACCAATTCTTTGTTTTTTCTAAATCCCCATTCAACATCATGGATTAAAGTCTGAGCATTTCATGGCCAAAATATGAAAAGTTCTGGGTTTCCCTCCCTGAGCTCTCTCAGATGCATGCCATGATTGGAATGGTAATGGGCAATTACGTGGGATGGGTTTGCACATGGCATAGAGTGTGCGTCTGTATTTTCCAGGGGAAATTGTGAACTTGATTGATACGGGAAGCTGCACATGGGATTATGTCATGTTTTGGATAATACTCCTACTTTTCTGATAAATGTGGTTCAGCTGTCTAGAAAAATATTTCATAATTCTGAATCCAGAGATCTATAAATCATATCAAATCAGTCTTGAAAAGAGAATGAGATTTTTGCAAAGCTGCACATATTATTGTATGAAATACTGCTGGAAATAGTTGAATGTTGTGATGTGCTTAAAACATAAGCCTCTTATATGAGTATTTTTGTACCTGAGGACAACTGATGAATTTCTAGAATGTTAGGTAAAATGTAAAGCTTTAGTCTAAGACCACTCCTTAAAACAGAATTTGTAAGTTTGCATGTAAAGCAATCTGTTTCTTGTCACTATTGTTTGCTGTGTTAGAAAGTATAAGGTGCAGAATTCCTATGCTTAGATTTATAGTATTAAATGGAAACTGCATTTTTAAAATCTGAGTCACACCATGCTAAAGGCAAAGTTATGATAAACATTCATAATTAACCTATCTCATATTTGTCACTGATGATGGATAGTGATATGTGTGTTTCCCTAAGTACCAATTGTTATTATCCTGATAGCCCAATATCAAGTGATATAATTGATAGGAATTAGTAATTTGACTAAATTTTGGTGCTGATGCTTCAATATCTGACTGGCTGCAGGAATTACTTAGTGAAGTGTAAAACTGGGTCTGTTTTTGGGGAAGCCATCAGCTTCTTTAAACTGGTTATTTACCTGCCTTTTTTTGGGAAGGTGGAATAGGGTGGGACTGTAGAAGAGTCAAGGCATGTTATGATGAAGTGCTGAGGTAGCAGCTGGGTGAAGAAATAATTTCTAAGTATATAGTCTGGGTAATACAGTATACAGTCTGGCTACACTTCCCTGTGCCTTCTTGTGTGTGCCGTGCTCCCTGGGGGACAGATGATGTTTCAGCCTGCTCCTTACACCTGCTCTACTGTGCTGTGTGAAAAAGATATGCCAGCTTTTCTTTCCTGGCTGGTGCCTCCTACACCTACCTGCAGGTGAATCAACATGATTTGCCTTTTGCCTGCTGTCAGCACCTGCATTTGAAGCTGCTGAGGCTTGGACTGGCTGGCAGCAAGAATGTGCTCCTGCAGGATGAGCAGCAGAACCCGCTGCCCATCATCCCAGGGGAGAGGCAGAGGAGTGCATATCAGCTGGTGGGCTGTACATCCCAAGTCAGACCCTTGGCAGTTGCATCTGCTCCCTATGAGCTCGAGGACATCCAGCCAGAGTCCATCATTGCCTGTCCTGCTGGGACTAGAGAGGTTTGCTCTCCAGTAGATACTGAAGTGGTAGCGCTGCTCCATCCCTGCCTGAAGTTGCCTTGGAAGCTGAACTCTCCAGCTGACTGCAGTAGGGAGCCAGAGCAATGCCAGTTGCATCCTCTTCAAAATCTACAGGCCATGAGAAAAGGGAGGGAACAAGCTGTAAAAAACCCAGAAAATGTCTGTAAGATCGATGTGTCTTTTCTTACTCTTAATGTATTTTAGCCATTTATTTATGGCATGAGAAATTACTTTTGTCACTGAAGAATTATTATATGCAGAGTAGTAGGTTAGTGGTCTTGATAAGCAGAGTAAAAATGAGTTTCATTAGCTTGGTTGTCTGAGGATGATTTTATCTTAACAGGCCTACAGATGGAAAATAGAGGCTAGTCAGATGTTCTCTGCCTGTTTTCCTCCCTTATAATTAGGCTTGCCCTGTTCCCTGTACTGAAAGTCCAATGTCATGTCTGTATTCACTTTCATTTCTTCATGTTTGTTTCATTGTTGGGGCTTAGTGATGATGAGCCTATCATCACTTCCTAAAAACTCAGTCAGTTAAAATATAGCACATGAAAATAGATGCTATTGTCTAATGTTGGGAAGCCATTAAAAGCTTCTAGATGTGTTGACAGGTGAGAAACTACTTAGGTGTAGTGATCAAGGTAAATTACCAAGGGAAAAGTGTCTCCTCAGGCTCTCGGGTGAGTCATCAAAGGGATTTTTTTTTAAAATAATAAAGACATTAACAAAGAGACATCCTCTAGAATGTTATCAGTAGAGTACAAGAGAACCTTTTCTATATAGTTTGGCTTAACTTTTCTCGCTGTTAAATGAACACTTCAAGATAGCTTCAGAGATGGTGGATGTATTTCTTGGTACCCTAAGGTTTTCTCCTTGTTGTAACTCTTCACATTGCAAAAGAGACAGATTACTGGGTGGTCTTTTAGTCCAGAGGTGATTGCAGGAAAGAGAATCTTAGAATGTAAGATTGACTGAAACCAAAAACTTTTGTGGCTGTGCCCAGCAGATGTATTATTTCTATTTTTAAGGACCACTGACAGTTGGTACACGTCACAGCATTTAGAATCCCTGTGAAATGCAGCAATATATATGGGCTTTTCTTTAAAAAAAAAAAAAACAAAAAAACCCCACAACCAATTCAAAGGAACTAAAAGGTGACTTTTGGGGTTTTTTTGTGTGTCTGGGGTTTTTTTTCAGGCCTTATCAAGAAATACTGGAAAGAAGATATTTGGAGAAAATGCAAAAGAAATACTCATTATGTATTTTTGTCTTAGAATAGGCAGTAAAGTAATTGCTAGGGTAGTGAAAAAGTATGACCACTACGCTTTTATTTATCAGAATTCTTTCTGAAATTATTAATAGTTTGAGAAAACAACTTCATTTTAGAACCTGCAGTATCAGCCAATGCAAAGTATGCACTTGTGTATTGGCATATTTGTTTCTTGACTAAGATTTTTTTACCAGAAGCATCTCCTTTATTTTTATTACAGAGTGAAGTACCTGCGCACATACTTGTTTCTGAAATCTTCATTTCTGTTTAGAAGTTACTGATACCAATACTGACACTTTATCTTTTTCAGCATTTTTTTTTCTCTGTTCTAGACATTTGCCATTGGTGCCTACTCTAAGAAGTATGTGCTAGTAGAATCCCCCCAGTATGACACGTAATATTCAAAAGTATTTTATCATTCATTTCATGCAAACGTATCTAGCACAGCACACTCATTTTAGGACTAAGAGATGCATTATGCATAATGGTGATAAAACCTCACTTGGATAAGCAGTTATCTGTTGCAGATACTCTATTTTTCCCTTTCCCCTCATTCCCTATTATTTTTCTTCACAAAAAATGTGATACCCTCCTGCCCTCTCTCCCAACACCTTTAAAACCTGTGGAGACCTCTCACATCTAAGTGAGGACCATGGATCTTGATAGATAATAAAAAAAGGATAAGAGTTCTAACAAATGTGTTTTCCCTTGCCAATAAAATTGTCATAGCCTGTATTCTAATTCAGTGGTAAAAATAAAATGGTGGGAGTTTTTTCTGTTCTTTTAGGTTAAATTTTGAACTTTCTCACTGTGCAGTCTAAGGTTTTATTTTCCATTTCACTTTGTTACTGACATGTTCATCAGACACTTTTAGATATGAAGATATGGACATTGCATCCTGTCCAAAGGTGGAGTGTCTGTTTCAGAAGTAAATCTCCAGTGTTGTCCCTGGACGTACACCCTGTGCCACAAACCCCTTGAGGGCTGTCTTTTTTTACTTGAAGGTTCCAGTGCGATTGTTGTGTCTCCAGTGGTTCCCCTCACGCTGCACATCCCCCTGCTCTCTCAGCCACTGGCAGAATTGCAAATAGGGTCAGCTACTGTAGCCTGCAGGGATGGGTCTGGCATATTTGTAAGGAGCCTGGCTTGGTACCAACTTGGTACCATCCTTTTCCTTTCCCTTTTCCTGTTTGGTGCATTGAAGGAACTCTTCTCCCCACACAGCTCCAGCTGGCTGCCTGCATACCCCGTTTGAGCAGAGAGCATGGATCTCTAGCTCCATAATGCTGCTCAACTGCTTATCTCCTTCCTGTCCAGGGATAAGGTGAGCTTGGAGCTGATCTGGTGGATTGAGGGAAATGTGGCAGGCAGGATCCAGTGCAGCTGAGCTGCAGGTGAATGTGGCTGACTGCACATGTGGGAGCAGAAATCCAGTCCCTGTTTTGCCACAGGCTGCTTTGGCAGCCCTAAGGCAGTATTTTTAGCTTCCCTGTGTCTCCCTTTCCTAAAAGTGAAGTAAGGATAACAAAACCTCCTGATCTTCAAAGTAAGATATGTTTTGTGATACTCTGTGATAGGGATTATACAAAGCTTGAAAGTGTGTAATAAAAATGAATTTTATGGAGATCGAAGATTAATTTCTCAGTATCATCAGCTTCAGGAATAAAAGGAGTTCACACACTCAAAAGTTGGCAGCACACTGGCCCTCATGACCTAACATGTAACTCTGGGTTGCCAAGCTTTTTTCTGTATTGGCCCTCGCTGCTTTCATTTTAGGTGTTTCTTCAGTAACCACAGAGACAAAAACTTAAAATACAGAGGCTAAATATCAGAATGGGAAAAAAGACAAATGATCAAGGAGACTTTTGTCTTGGGGTTCAAGATAGTGCACCAGATTAACTTGGAATTTCCATCTGAAGCTTTGATTTTGGTTATGTCTCTGTGATTCTCTTGAAGAAAAAAATAATTCCTAACTTTAATTATAGTATATTTAAAAGCACATTTTCTAACTTTTTTCTGCTTAAGACCCAAAAATGGAAAAATCTTGGTTTTTCTACCAGAAAAAGCAAGTATTCACAGATTTTTTTGGATGGGTAAAGGTAGAGGAGGAAAATAAAAGTAGTAAGACAGAATAGCTTTAAACCTGCATACCTTATGATGCCCGCCAGTTTCTATGAGGTAAAAACAACCAAGATCTCCATATAAATTTATTTTAATGATTAAAAAGTCTTTTGGAAATGGAAATTTTAACTTTTTAGGTTTTTTTCCCAGTTTAACATGAAATTCCTTTCCAGTGAAAGGAGGGGAAATGAAGTAAATGAATAAAGGAAAGGCTTGCCAAAGAGTGATAAGCTCTGGATTGTTGTAAATAACTGTAAAAAGTTTAGTGTCATTATAGGAGAGTATATTACCTGTTCTCCTCTTCCCCCACTGCTAATTGAAATTAGGGACTGATTTTATTCTTTACAGTTAATTTTACGGCATATTGGAATCCAGGCTGTTCTCAGCTGGATAACAAACAGTAGAGCTATTCTTTTGGTCTGAAAACACTGACCTCGTAGGGAAAAGTGATCCAACTGCTTCCAAAATAGGCACATCTGTATACTGTAGTACTTTGTCTCTCAGGGATACTTGATGTGTGCTCCACCAGTTGAAGAGTGGGTGAGGTAAATGTAGAGTTCCAGAATAAGAGGCATGAAACTACACCTAATCCCAAAAATTCTAGGCATCCCTGGGTGTTTTTTATTTAGAAAAGTTCATGTCAGTCTATTTTAGGAAGTACATCAGACAGCTTCTGTTCTTCATTTTCCTCACTACTTGTAGTTTTTGGTGAGCACTTAAATACTTTACCTGTCTTAAATACACTTACAAATATTAAATCACTCTATTGCACCATTATGAGAATAAATTTTTTTGTATTCATGTGCTGAAATACAGAAATTGAGATGGAGATGTGATGGAGGCATCCAATCAGTTGACTTCACTCTCGTTTTCTCTTAAAAGTGCTATGTTTTTGAGATATCAAAAAAAAAACCCC
This sequence comes from Pomatostomus ruficeps, assembly GCA_013400735.1. NCBI lineage: Eukaryota > Metazoa > Chordata > Aves > Passeriformes > Timaliidae > Pomatostomus > Pomatostomus ruficeps. The sequence continues at coordinate 78,800 of VYZT01025163.1, forward strand.
ATTGAAATATAAATGTGACTATAAAGTGAGGGATGGATGTGATTTGACTTTTGTAAGCACTGTTTTTTGGTTGTAGAGAATTTTCCATGTGAAGTTGAATAGGAGAGCTCCCAGCCACTGTCAGCTCCTTGCCCCAGTAATACCAGGTAGCAGTGAAGTAAGTCTTGCAGAACCCATTGGTGGGGAAAAAGATCTGCTGCCTTTCCCTAAAGCATAATAAGAACAAGCAGCCTTCTGAACAAGCCTTCGTGCTGCCATTGTAGGAGGATTAGGAGAATAGTTAACCACACCAGCAAGGCATTGGCAGTCAGGGTTTTTGGTCTCTGTTGTAAATGCTTTGTGATTAATTTAACAGGGTTGGACAGGATAGGGAGGCAGGTTGGACTGACTTGCTGGCTGATGCTAAAGTGGTTGTGTCCCTCAGGGCTGCCAAAAGAGGCATTTCCACTCCTTTTTCTCATATATGTCAGTGTCAGTTATGCTGATGATGGTTATGCTGATGATATGATGGTTATGCTGCAGTCTGTAGCCATTTCAGCCCGATTGGTTCCCGGTGTTGGCTCCTGGAAGGGCTGGCTGCATGATGGCTGCTGTTGCCACTGGGGAGGGAGCAGGACCGGGGCCAGACCGCAGCTGTTAGCAGCAGCAGGGACTGGGGCTGTGCTGCAGAATCTGTGCTAACCACAGCGTCAAGGTGTGGTTTCACATCAGAGCTGGACTGACCTGGAGCAGGGCTGGAGGATGAGTGGGGCTGACCTTCTGGTCACAACCAGCTGTTAATTGGCTCTTGCACACTGCAGCCTTGCTTTCTCTCTGGTCTGTTTGCATGTGGAGAGGCAGTGGCCATTCAATGCATGATGTGTAGTCAAATGCACTTCCCTCTCACCACTGGCCATGTGCTGACATACTAATATATGTCTTCGTGCAGAGAAAATGCTTAAGGAATATTCTGTTTTCATAGTTAAGCTCTGTGCAACCTAAACATGGGCCCCTTTTGCATCATTCTAGACTTTAATTGCTTGATGGATTTCACAGGATCACATCTTATTCAATACACAGAACAGAATGTGCTCACTGGGCAAGGGAAGATGCAGGAATTTTTGCCTTACTCTTCACTTTCTGGACTGTTTTTTACTTGAGATCTAATAATCAAGTTGTGCTCTGAAGGCAGGATTAGTGCTTTCAGTTTTTCATGAGCTTCCTGTGGCATTTATCACAATAATACCTGAATGTTTTGAGAAAGCACGTGCTGAGTTTTATAAGCATACTCCCCAGAAGGATGGAGGCAGTGTATTGCTGCACCCAGTTTTTTCGTCCCATTCTGTCTGTGCAAGCCAGAGTGGTGCTCTAACCTTTCCTAAAGGTTTCATAGCTATTCGCTGACTCTTTGGGAGAGGAAGCCTAGAGAAGGTGATGTCAAAAGTACCTCCTAATTAGCATTCATTGTCTGCTGAATTAGCATTCAGTAGCATTTCATTGTCTGCTTTTAACATAGTAACTTCAGCTGAAGCCAGGACTTTGGTTTGAAAAAAGATCCAACACTAAACATGTAGAGAAAATGGGGAATGTGTAATTAGTGACTGCCTGTGAAAAGTGTGGAAATGATTTGTGCAGAGTCTTCAGCCGGTTTCATGGGAGAAGCAGGGACTGGATCCCATTCTCCAGGGCACCACTCAACTGCCTTAACCAGGAAATATCTTTCCTGTTGTCTGTCTGAGCTCTCTGTGCATCCTCGACTACAGCAGCAACCAAGGAGCAGACATGCAGGCAGTCTGCTTTAGGATTGCAGAGCCTAGTGCTGAGATTTCATATTCTCCATGTTAAATGGGTCTAAGTGGGGCTGGTGCTGACCAGGGATAGCCATACTCTCTCACAGCTCATACCTATTTTCAGAAAGGATAATATTTTCTACCAGAGAGTTCCTTGCTGTGGCTTGCCAGGCAGTAAAAATGCAAGATGGGGTGATGTGACCTTGGCCAGGCCAGGCTGGTATGGAGGGTTTGGGCTGTCTCAGAGCAATTTAAAGACTGCAGCCTGTCGGGAGAGCAAAAGAGCTGCTTGAGAAGAAAGGAACCTTCTGCTCAGTGCAGGCTTGTATGGAGCTCTCACAGAACACCTTAAATTTGCATTTCCTAATTTGCTTTAGCTCGGGAGAAGATTGTACATTTAAAACCTCCAAAAATAATTCAAAGAACAAAGTGAGTTGATTTTAAAAAAAGAAAATATAATCTTTTTTTCATTTTGACTCTTCTAAGAAAGAAATTTTTTCCCTAATCCTAAGGTTATGCAGTGTAGCTATGTCACAGAGATTGTGATGAGAGGCACCAGTTCCCTGCTGCCTTCAGTTATTCCATCACTTTCTCAGGGCAGGAGGAAGGCGTGGTGTTTAAAATCCTTTATGAAAGGCTTCACAGTTGCTTACCGAGAGCAGTGGTGAAATGGAAATTCATTTTTCTGTGTCTCATGTAGACTACTGTTTGGTCCACCAGAGAGACTGCATTTTTGCATGTTCCTTCTAATTTTCTCAGCCCGGTGTCTTTCACCTGACGGTATTGGTTACTTTCCATTTACATTATCTGTTTATCTTACTTGTCATCCTTTTTCTCCTTTTTCTTGTGCCCTAATAGTCCAGTCCCTATGTGTTTGACTGTCATTTCAGTCTTACCCATCTTTCTTCAGATGAAACCATTTGACCTTACATATAATTGGCAGACCTGCAAGTTTTGTCTGTATTGAGGAGGAAAAGAGTAGGCAGCAAACTACAGGTTTTGATGTTAGCATTGCGTATATTTGAGTATTTTGCCCTTTTAACTGCTGATGAGCAGGAGCTCCCAGTGTACAGCTGCTTGATCTGTTTGATTACAAATGCTTAGTCTGTGCTCCAGTTTCCGTGTTCCTTCCTTTCCGTTGAACTATTGCCAGATACAATTTGTATGTCTGAAAACATGGAAGAGTTCATGGAACAACTGTCTTTTTCCCTGGAAATAGTTCAGTGGGCTCTTGCTTTGGCGGGGCTCTGTGTTGTGTTAATCTCTGTCTCTTTCTACGCTTAAAATTTCTGTGAGAAAATAGAAAGGTCAGATGCTGCAGGACTTCCTTGCAAACCTGCTTTCTATGTCACGAATATGGAGCTTTTAAAACCAGCTAAAAGCTATGGTGAAACAACTGGAGAATGATAAAATCTATGAATTCAGATGAAGCAATGGTGAAACAGCAATATGGTTACTTTTAGGCCTTATGTAGACAGATGCAGGTTTTTGCAAACTGTTTTGAATTATCTGTGATAATAGAAAATTGTATATTACTGTTATCTGTGTAGAACTTGAGGTTTTCCTGAGCATGTTGTTCCTTAGAGAGTATCTTTCAGAAGATCAGTGTTGGCACTGTGACAAGACATATCCTCCTACACGTGGTGCCTTCTATGCACTGTTGGTAGCAGGTAGCCCCAGGCATCCACTGATGGCAATTACCACCTTGAAAGTAATCATAAACCTGGTGTGCATTATACATGTATTAACCACACAGTGTACTGGGAGATTGTTCTAATTATCTGTTTAAAGTGATAATTAATTTTAAAAAAGGTCTTAGTTGTCCAAAAAGATCATGGTATACTTTGAAGTATAAAGTAATTTGACACTGTGAAGCTGGATAAGCAGTGTGAAATAATTTTATATAGCCTTTAGAACAAAAAGAAGTGTGTAGTTTTCAATCTACTAATAAGCTGAACAGAGATACAGTAGAAGGGAAAAACTAGGAAGGTTGAGTGTAATATTGCAGCAGGTGTTTTACAGGTTGCACATTCAATAATTTCAAAGCTTAAAAGTACTAAAAAGCTACCTGTTGTTTCGGTGAGCTTTAGTTTAGATCTTGAACATTGGACTTAGAAATGATGAAGGAAGCTATAAGAAACCTGACAGCCAGAAGTTCCTGCTCCACTGGAGTTCTGTGTTCTGATTTTGCTAAATGGGGTCAGTAAATACTGATGACTAGTTGCAGGTAAGTATCATGGCATAAAACAGTCTACTAAGAATCACTAAAAAGTTTGAGGAATTATGGGGTTGGCTGCTTTGGCTACTGTTGGTGTTTGAATAAGAATTGTTTTCCTTTTATTCAAAGTGAACAAATACGAGGATTACATCACATGTCTTTTAAACACTTATGGGTGTTATGACTTCCATAAGGAATAAAACTGCAAGGAAAATAAGTCGTACTTCTTGAACAGCAAGACTTAAAATTCTCGCTGTTGGTATTTCATGGCTTTTTAGGACCAGTTCTTTTTAAAGAGTTTTGCTTTTAATATAAATGATTAATTGTTTTACATTTTCAAAGGAATAATAATGACATTGTGTTGCATTCTAGATAGTTCGAAGTTTAGGAATGCGACTTTTATTTTAAGGTTGCATGGGATCTCCCAAAGGCATTTCACTTTTGACCTTTAGATGAAATAAATGGATGTTCCCTCTTTGTAAAACAGACAGAGTCTGCTGGTGGAGTGCAAAGACATTTCTTATTTAGCACAAAGTCAAGCTTTATGTGAGGAATTAGATATACAGATTGAGTAACAGTACTGAAATGAAGCAATGCCAATATAATGCCAATCTTGCTTTCACCCTAAGTAAGTTTACATTCTTAGACTCAGACTGCTATTGTACATCTGTGTTACTAGCTCTGTCTTTAGCTTCTTTGCTTCTAATTTTCCATTCACAATTTCATAGCAAGAGATGCCCGGGCATGTATGTGTCTGCTGAGGGTCAGCCTTTATTTCTACTAAAGTCTGGGGTGTCTTTGTTGTGAGGTAGTACATGTATTTGTTAGCAGGTATGTCTAATTTTCACAGTAGAACAGTTTTGATTGTAGGTGATGAGAAATAGGTAGATACCTAGATTATGACTTCTGCAGTACATAAATCTTACACTTTGTCTTTTATTATGGTGTTTCTAACATGGTAATTCTTTCAGCTGTTCTTCATGTGCAATGGTTTTGTGTGCCATTAATTTTTTAAATAAAATATGCGTGTCATAAATGGATTTTATATGTTAGAGAGAGAAAAATAAAAAAAAACCAACCCCATACACTGAAAGCAGAAGATGAAGAGATTTATTGTGATGCTCAGGAATCTGTAAAAATCCATTCAGGGCTGTGAACCAGCTTTTTCGAAGAGCAGAAGCGATGAGAAGGAGCAGGCTCTGGACTTGCCAAGTGGTTTGTCCAGCTTTCCAGCAGTGGGATATGGCCTTGAGGGGTGACCAGGGTTTCAGTCGTCTGTCCTGCCCACCCTGGAAGAATTGTACGCCAGTGAGCAGTACCAGTGGTCACTTGTCCTGGCTGGGGATGTGGCCAGACCTGTTCTGTTTTGGTTGAACAATGCCACAAGGAGGAAGCATAAATGTTGTTTCTAGTTATTTACTGTACATACAAAGTAGGTCAAAGTGGTGTTGAAATATCTACATCCATTTTCAGGCACCTGGTTCAGATGTACCAACAAGGATGACAAAACTTGTCAATACCCTTCCTCTCTAGCACCTCACTTCTGCTCGACCTGCATAGTTGAGGGAAAAAATCAAGCAAAAATATTGTACAGATAAAGTATTAGTCACTCACCCATAAACTGTTGCTTTGAATCCCAAGTGATATTGTATGGGGTAAAGTATATGGGGAAGAGTGTGGCACCTCAGTACTACAGTGCCATGCATTTGCTTTTTCAGGAAAGTTATGAGTTTCAGTATTAAAATGGATTATTGTTCAGGTAAGATTTTTTTTACAAATTTAGGTCAAAATTTGGATCTTGCACAGGCCCCATTTCACTGAGATGCAGGACTTTTGGACCTGAAAGGCATTTCACAGAAACAAGGTCTTTCGAAGAGCAGATGCTTCTAAAACTATTTGAGAGACTTGAGCTTTGAATAACCCCAGTTAAGTGCAAATGGTTCCTTTGTTTCACTGAACCTCCTCACCTCTGTAGTTTGACCCTATTTTGTATTTAGATGAAAGAATTGCAGAGAAAGTTAAAACTTCCAGGCGCAATAGTGGCTGCAGAGTTGCTTTTGTAGGTGAGAGATGGCTCCAGCAGATGAGGAGAGAAAGGATGCCTTTGTGTGGGCTCCTGCTTTGCTGCCTTCCTCTGACTGTCTGTTTTGTGGATACACTCTTGAGCTTTAATAAGCTTTCTATACCACTTGCTCCCAGTGCTGGGCTCTGGTGTTGTGAAAATACTGGACTCTCAGCTGTCTGCCTGCCTCTGATTTTATCAAAGCTAGGAACAAGGTGTAAGCAAAGTGATAGATGGAGAGAGCATCCAGTCTGGCCACTGCTTCTGCCAAGCACATTGGACTAGGCATTGGTTGCACTTTACGCTGGTAAGGACACCGAAAAAGGAGTGTTTGTCTTGGTGATTTGATTTGTCCTGTGGGCTTGAACTTGCACATCTGTCGGATAGTCAGGGATATTTTGATTTTGAAAAGCTGTGGAAATACTTCCATAGCTGTGCAACTTTTCATTCTGGTTTTGTTTATGGGAGAGTGCAAGGGTGCATAGTTGTAAAATAAAAATTCTCAGTAGCTTGTTTTGAGCTATAGGCATATGAATTTGGGGAAGGTTCTTTACTTTAAAGGAGTATGAGTGTGTTAGAATAGACAGGTGGAAAACTGGAAACAAAAGCATTGGTAGAGTTTCCAGTTCCCTCCACGGCACAGGGGCTGGGGGACCAAGCCACATCTGCATAAGGGTGATGGTGGGAAGCAGTGTGAATCAGATGCACCCAAAATACAGTTTCCTGTTTTATAGAAGCAGCAAGTTCAGCGATTCCCCTCTCTGTGTTGGCTACAGAAAAAAAACATTCTTGCTTTCTTCCAAGTATTTAACCCATCATCCACTTACAGTTGTGAAAAATACAGAAAGATTGGAGTCCATAAAAGGAGATAATTTGAAGTTAATAGGTGCAGCTCTGTGTCACACAGAAATGGAATGCCAGCCGTCATGCCTTTCACTCTTGTGTTCTGCTCCATTAAATTAATCTGCCAGTTTAATTCATGTCTGTACTAAACAAAACTTTACATGACATAACAGAAATTAGCTTGTGTTTTTGCCTTGTTGCCTCGGCTCTTCATAATACTGTAACTTTCTGCCTGCCTGAGGACAGCAGGATGAGCCTCAGTGTGGGCTGAGAGGCAGGAGATTGAATACTCAAAGCTAAGAGGTTGGCCAAAATATCCACTTTGCCTCTGCTGTGCTCCCTGACACAGATTAACCTAAAGTGGTTAAATATACAACTTGATTTATGAAGCACAAAATTGCTTCAGCAAATGAAAGCTACCTAAGCCGGTAGCTGTAGGATATTTCATTGCCTCCTTTCTTTTTCTTCAGTTAATAAGTTAGTATATTAGTTACTGAACTGGTGCAATAAATGAAATTCTGTGCATCTGAGTCTGTTCGATGAACTGGGAGCATTAAAGTCAGGTGAGGCTGATGATGATTGCCCCTAAAGTTTAAGGCAGATGGATTTAAAAGCAAGGAACTGAATGTGGGAAAATTTTTACCTTAAATCACTGGAAATGAAGATTAGAGAGGAAGCAGCTGTGGCCAGGTGGCTGATGGTCATGGTAATGGAGCTCTCTTGGAAGTCTGGATGCCCCTGATGCTGGGTGCTGTGCTTTCCCTCCCCTACGTTGCTTTAGCTATAGGCAGGTGGGAGACTTGGGCCCCCTGGCTGCCAAGGATAAACCCATTTCTATTTGGAGTGGCTGCCATGTTGCTGACCACAAAGGAAGTAGGGGACAGAAGTAAGCCTCTGTTTTGTCCCTTTGTTCCCTCAGAGAGGACCCTGGAACTGCTGTGGGGATGAGGGTGACAGCATGGACACAATGGAGGGCAGGAAAGGTAACGCTGGTGGTGGGGGTCAAGTGAAGACGTAACATATGGGAGCCCTAATATTTGCAACTTTGTTATGCTGACCAAATGTGACTAATGCTTGGAAGACTAATGGTCAGATGCCACCACTGATCTGTTAATTGAAGATGGCTTTTGCCTTAATCTCCTCTATTGCAACATATTGGAGATATGCATCACTAGATGTTTACTGTTGAAGATTACTGATGTTCTTCCAGACTGCCTTGTGTATGCTCAGTTTTGAAAACTTGAGTACAATTGTTCCACTGTGAATTTTAGAAACATATGTTGAGGGATATATATCTTTCATATTCCATTTGTGCAGCTGCAAACAAAAACTTGGTACTATCTCTTACTTGAGAGAAAAAATAAAGAACGTGCTGTACCCATGGATGAGTCACGATTCATTTATTTTGTATGAGAAATTTTAAATGCTGTTGCATGACCTTTGTCATCTTTGTGTACAGTGGAAAAAATATGCCAAGCCAGGAATATCAATGAAAGTCTTCCCAATAACCAAAAACAGGCAAGTAAGTTCCCATTGGGTCTTTTTTTTTTTTTGTTCTTCACTAAATGGGTCTTTGCTGTGGAACAGATGATGATGACTGCCTGAGAATTTACAAGCTAAATAAGCTTTGAGATCATACAGCCTCCTAGACTAACCATCATTATCTGATCTTGTATCAAAGGAATGGGGCTTTTTTGGTGGGCAAACTGAGTCTGGAGCAAACACATCTGCTTCTGTGTTTTGAATTGAAACAGTTATTTATTTTATTTATTAGTGGGGGATTTGGATAATGCATTTATTGCAAGTGTGCCTATAGCTATGCCCTGTTCATTTGGTGCAGTACTGAAATGCATGAAAGACGGTGGAGGAAAAATCAAAACTTCACACCTAGACTTGAAATAAAACTAGAACATTTAGGAGAAGGTACATCTCCTGGGTTTGTTCCCTCACATGTAGTGTTCATGTAGTGTTGTTACCCAGTGCACTGTGTAATGCAGCAAACATTTCTTATCCACCCCTTTTCTTCCCCAAGCATCTGGGATTCTTTTTCATTGAGAGTTAATGTTTGGCTTGGAACTAATCTAACAGCTTACTACAGCTTGCTCTGTGGACCCAAGCATGCCCTGTAATGGATTAGATACACGTCCTTAGACTAGGAGGGATAATGTGTCTGCTGTCCAGGGATATTTGTGGGGGTGGCAGAGAATTTAGAATGGACAGATAATAAAATGCTCTTTCATTCACGTCAAAATTTTCATGAAGTTTCGTAATGCTGTTTTTTGTGAGTGTGTATTTTCCTAGTCTGTGTTCTTGACTTACAGATTTTTGTTACTTAATATCCTGTTTATTAACATACATCCTACAAAAACAAGTTCTAACATAAGGATATACAAGTTGCCTGATGTAGCATTTTGCATAGGAAAGTGGGAAATTGAAAGTAACTTTCAAGGGACATTGTAGGAATATTGGTCTATTAAGACAAAGAAGGAATTTTAGGGACATGGGCCTTTTAGATTTGGTTTTCACCTGTTCAGATGAACTTTTAGACATTATGAAAATGGTGTAGAATTGTGAATGATGGTTGTGAATGATAGTTTTAATAATTTCTGAAAAGAGGAAGGAGTAGAAAGTAGTTGAAAGAATAAAGTAGAAGTAGACTCTCTTCAACAAACTCTGGGTTGCTTTGGTAGGATTTTTCTGGAAGCAAGACTAAACAGTTACTGTTGTACTTTTAAGCAGCATAAACTATACAAGCGCAATGGGAAAATCAGAAAGTGTAATCAAAAACTAATTGAGAGATGCACTGAAGAGATTGAGGAAGTTGGAGCACATTCCCCAGGAAATGACAGTGAGACCAAATTACTAGGAACCTTTATAAGTAAGTACCATGGGCATATAGGGACAAACATGGAAAGGGATGAATGAAATAAAAGGATCTGGGGGCATAATAGATACCCTTTGTTCTTGCAGTTAGTAAGAAAACCAGAAGGCAAGAAGTTGCACCTTAGTAACTGGAGATGAAAACCTCATAACTGAGACTTATATGTTCAGGTGGTTAATGAATGCATCATCAGGAGTCTGAGCTATCTTGGGGAGGGAGCAAGCTAGAACCTACTTAAATTAGATGGTTATTTTAAAGTCATTTGACCCCCATGACTCAGACTCATGGCAGCACTCACAGTCCTGGTTTTTTTAAGCTGCAGAGCCATTAGACGAAGCAGTCTCTCTCTCCTGCCCCTGCCCACTCCCAGGAGCTTACTCCCACTCCTGAACTCTGCCCCTTCTTGTCCTGCCACAGGAATTCATCCAGTTACGTGGTAAAACAAGGCAGGGACTTGATTTGGCTCAGAAGTTTTGATGTTTTAAGAACCCTTTGTTATGTTCATTTTTGGAAAACGGCTTTCACCTACCCAGTCTACTGCACACTTGTGCTGCTGGTAGAAGAGCATCAGGGAGAGGCCTACTTTTGGTGGCTGTGCTTACATCAACTGCTGGTGGACCTACAGCACTGCCTCATGAACATAAGCCTGAAATTCCAGCATGTAAGAACTGCCAGGGTGTAGTTGTGTATTATGCCTGATGTGATCGGCGCTATCTTCTTACTCTTAGCATTGTACTCTCATTATTTCTGCTGTAATTGCCCTGCTCTGAGCTCGTACAAGTTCACTAGCCTGTGAAAAACAGAATTACCCTTTTAAAAATAGTCTTTTTTGGGGGGAGAATGGGATGATTCCTTTATGGTGGCAGTGACTGAGTTGACTGAGACGCACTCAGCTCTACCTTCAGTGAGTGGGCTGTAGCAATCTTTTAGTTGTCAGCACCTATCTTTGAGAAGTTATGTGAGGGCAGAGCAGCTGTAATAATCCCCTTTAAATGCTGGAAAAGGAATACCTGTGAACTGATTCAGACTACTCAGTGTTTCTCAAATTCCGCAGAAAGATCCCTTGGCCGACTAAACAGAGTGGAAGCACCCATGTAAATAAACACCCACGCGGCTCATGCTGGCACCAGCTGTATTAAATCAGCTCCACGGCTCTGTAACAGTAGCACGCGGAGAGTGGTGAAGCAGCAGATAACAGTGATTTCAGTAATGATTTTAACATGTCTCATCTACTTTGTAATGCAAATGTCATGTGTAGATGTTTGGTCAAATGGCAGAGGGAGAGAGTACTGTACTGTCTTCCATGGGAGGCTTGTGTGTCCTGTCTGGAAGAAAAGGAGGGACATCACTCCTCTGAAATGTGAGAAAAGAAAAAAACCACAGGTGTTTAGCTATATAAAAAGTTGTTTGTAAGTGGGTAAGAATAAATTCTTTCTGTTCTCCAGGTAAGACAAGAATCATGACATTTCTAGGAGAAAGATTCAGATTGGTGACTAAATTACTAAGTTTTAGGAAAGACCAGACAAGCACTTCGCAGAGCAGGTATAGTTGATCGTCTCTTGAGACAGTAGGCTTAGTAGCTTCTTCAGTTCTCTTTTTCAGATACTATTTTCTAGTTTTTCAACTTAAAGAGGAAACATGACACTTCGCTGCTATACACCAGCAGAAATTCACCATGTAGACAATGAGTTAAGATACCTTCAATGAAATTTATTGTACTTTAGAGGAGCTGAAGGACTGTTAGGCATTATGTGATGTCCTATAGTTGTCTCAAACATTGACAGTTAAACTCAGTTTCAGTGTGCATCAGTAAACACTTGGAAAACTAATCAAACCTATTCACATGCTATAATCTTATTTTTCTTCACTCCCCATCTTTCCCTTTGTAGGATGCAAAAGAGAAGTCCTTTTCTAAAATTTTGTTTGTTTGTTTTTTGTTTCAAGAAGGAGGCTATGGGTGATTGTTATAAGCAAAATGGCTTTGCTTGAATGCACCCCAAACTGTATGAAAATAAATGTATAAAAGGTTTAGAGGATTTTTAGGTCTTTTTTTGGGGGGTTGTACACCAGATGGAGAGCCTAACTTCCTTCTGACCCTTTGTTTACATTTTATTCAAATCTCAGGGAAGAAAAATGCAAAAAAAAAAAAAAAATTAATTACAGAAGAAATATTAATGAAGATTTTCTTTTATTAGAGAAATAGGAAATTTTAAAAATGTGCTTCACAAAGTAAGTCTTTACCTCTGTCCAGTGCTGTTCTTTCTTGATAGCCAAATTTATTATTCTCCAAGATTCTTCATATTGTTTATAACTGTGTAATAATTTTTAATCATCTTTGAGGCTGAATGCTCACGGGAGTTATGAGGCAGTTTTTAAACACTTCCGTGAATGTGGTTGAACTGAGTGGGGACTTGTTTGGAAACAGAGAGTGGTTTTAATCTTTCTCGGGGTGAGGGATGTGCGCTGCCAACACACCAGTCAATGTCAAAGAAAACTCCAGTGTCTCCTAAAAGCCTTTCCTCAGCCTGCTTGCTTGCCCTCCCATGTAGCACAGCTTTTCAGCACTGCTTACATTTTACACAAAACATATGTATTGGGGCAGTTAAGCAAGAAGACAGAGCCAATGTATTGTTCTCTTAATTTGCTTAGCATATGGCCTTGGACATATATGAGGCTTACATTAAACTACATGAACCATGGGTTTAGTATTTCAGGGTGAATTTTTTAAGCATTTATTTGTTATGAAGATAATGCTTCCCCTAGTGGGGAAAGGAAGACTGTATTGTTACAGTGACACATCTTTGTAATTTGAGATGACATTTCTTTTCAGAGCTTAGACTTTGTGTGTGTAATTATAATAAAACCCCAGATCTTTGGTATTCTAAACTGCAGGCAAACACAGTTCAATAGAGGGGTGCAAACAATTTTTTTTAGTAGTTTTCATCATTACTTAGAAGCTAAAAAGAAAGAGGTGTCTTCCCCTTATGCTTAAGATCTATAAAAATATGAGATGCTGATTCATGAAAGTTAGCCAAGTTGAGAAGAATTCTTGTAGCAAACCAAAAAATTTACCATGGGTTAGGATTGGGTGGAAGCCCTGTAGAAGTGTCAACACACTCAGACTGGAAGATGCAGGGATGGACAGAGAGACCTTATGTACTCTCTCTTCTTTTAGTCACAGTCTTGACCCAGTCTCAGTTTACTGCTCATCTGTGGCCTGTCTAGCGGACTGCGCCTTTTTCCCATCTCACCTTTTCTCTGATCATCTTCTACTCACCAGTCTTCTGTGAATCAAACTCCCTCATATTCTCCAGTTCTCCATATCTGATTCCCAATACCTCTGCTGCCTCATCAACAGGAGACTCTCACAGTTCACTTTCTGAGGCCATTGTTGCTTTAGCTGCCCTGGGTTACAGCTAATGACATCTTCATCTTTCTCTAGGAACCACGATCTAGAGCACTCATCCTGGCAGCGTCTTCAGTCTATCCTCTTATCTGGTCCTTTTTGTCACAGAAAAAAACCCTGCTTTCTTTTGACTTTTTGCCATTTCCATACCCCAGTCTCCCAGTACAGGAAGCGTCCCCAGGGTTTTGGATGCTGCTGCTCTTCTCCATCAGTCCTGCATGGTTCTGAAGCTGCATGTGAGTGCATCCCCTTTCCTGCTTATCCTGAGGCTCCTTTGCCATGCTGCCCAATGTATGCTGCTCCTGGGAGGTTGCTTCGTTTCCCCTGGGATCCTGTTAATGATAGTTCAAAGGCTGTCCTTTTTAAAATTCTTTTCCCCCTGTTGATTCACTTGTCATTTAATTATGTTGATACTTGAAATGAATGAATATTTAAAATAGCTTTTTTTTTGTTGTTTTTAAATTAACTGTCTGGTTAAAGCCAGGATACATCATGCTAGGCTCAGAGTAGTGCTCATCTCATTTGGGGATGTAGCTCATCTCAAACTTGCTGTTCTAAAGAATGTCAGGTTTTTTCTTAGAAATATTTTCTCTCTTCTCTTAGTAAACCATGTAAAAGAAACCATGGAAACAGGTGGGCTCTGAGTACTATATCAGTAAATTGGTGACAATACAGATAGTCCATTTGTCTAATAAATGCTGGTAGTGGAGGCTTAACTGATGTGTGTCTTTGGGGGAATTCATTGAAATTAAATGTGTGTTTTGTGAAGATCCACAGAATAAGTAAAATTTTGTCTCCATTGACATGAATATCCCACTGGCCAACTTAACTTCCAGCACTGTCAACGAAGGAAATATAGTGAAGGATTGTTTTTATATCTTTTATTTCTAGATATGTTACTGTAATTCGTTCAGTAATGAAATACAGGTGTGCCATGAGTTGGAAGTATCTGAAATATCCCTACTTGATTCATATGGCCTGGTGATGACTTCAGTCCTTGGAGAAGCTGTTTCTCATGCAAGAAGTCAAAGGTTAAAAAGCTATGTAGACAAATGGTGACATTTAAGAAAATTTCACAGTGTCATTTGAACTAGCATAGTTAATACTGTGTCAGAATTTACATTTCCTGTTTTTGGTGCTTTGTAATTGTATTCTAATCTCTTTTGGTTTGGAGGAGAGATTAAATCATTGCCAGGGACTAATTTTCAAAAACTGAATGTACAAGAAAAGTCAGCTGGTTTTGCTTGAAAGTGAAAATATAAAGTAGAGTAAGTTTCTATGTTGAAGTGAAAATAGGGGGACAATTACAGTAGTCACCGAAAAGCAGTTGTTCAACATACACCTCTCTAATGTTATTTTTCTAGGTAAAAGCAAAGACTTTATAGAAAATTTATTTCTGTAATAATGCTTTTTTATAATCCACTTCTATAATAATTTAAGTATCACTTTTCTAAATCCTGAAAGTACCTTTCAAGAATTCATAAGCTAGTGCCTGTAAAATGAATTTATTTTAATAGCAGATTTATTATAGGCTGTGTATTTCTAGGAGTTATTATAAATAAAATAAGAGATTTGATACACAAGTGGCTAACATACTGCTGCCATTAATTTAGAATAACCAGATTACTTTAAAGATGAATCTGATAATCCTTTATTAGTCCTACATACGACTCTCCTTAAATGGGTGAAGCTTCTATTCTAACATTCTTACTCTGTTCTTTATTCCTCATCATATTTCTGCCAAAGGATACTTTAGCTTTACTTGATAGACATTTGAAATTAATTCACTACATCTTGCATTTTAAAGGTGGCTAATCTTGAAGACCAATTTTTTATTTTTTGCCTGAGAAGATGCTGTGATTTGAAATGTTCCTCCTGCAAAAAACCGACCTAGAGACGGAACTGTTAGGGCAGTTTCCTCTTTCTGCTCTTCCCTCCCTCTTTAGGTAAACCTCAAACAATTCAGTAGTTTATTGAAAATAGGGCACCATCAAAAAGTGATGAAATAGAGCATATATGCAGTGCACAGAATGTACAAGGATACAAGACAAAATTATTAATTTCTCCCTATTTCCCCCCTCCCTGTTCCTGAAACATCACATGTTTCTTGTTATGAACCTAAGCTGACAGAAGAGTAGAGGTCTTGAGATATTTTTGTGTTGTGAAAATAAGCAAGACCCTACTAATGACCTAACTGAGGAAAAAGTGATTGGAGTTATTCCCCTCTTAGGTATGAGAAAGATTATAAATGTTCCAACAGCAGGAAAAGCTTCAGTGAGAACTGGAGCTGAACTGAGGCGATTGAAAATGGTGAGATTTTGATAATTTTATTACTGTTTTTTTAAAACCATGGGAATCCTTGAGTACCTGAAAGTTTTATTAGTCTCCAGAAAAATGATGTAGTCTATAAAGGATACATTTCCTCACTCTTTCACTGTACTTTTCATACACTAGGGAATTATAGAGATGATACTACTTTTATAGTCTTTTCCAGCTACCTTCTGCCGCCTCTCAGTTATCACATTTCTGCTCAGAATTCAATGTCCTCAGGCTGGATCTAACCCATGTCCTAACCACAGCAAGACCCTGTGTAACAACTTTTTGCATCACTCAACGCAAATACAGCTGTGGCTTTCATTTGAGTGCTGTCCACATGCAAAGAACAGGATTGTCATACCTGACCATTAATGCGCTTAGTGTTGTCCTGGGGACAAAGCAAAGCTGTTAGTGACTATTGGTAGACCATGTCAGAGAGAGAAGATGAACTGTTGCTGATAAGAGGAAATTATCGTACATAGTGTATTTCAGACATTTAGGTGTGGGGTCCTGTGGTCACAGTTCGTCTTTTCAGGTGGGTTTTGCACAGGAGAAGATAACATTGTCTGTTCCACAGTTGGATTTAAAGAAGTTCCTGCTGATGGAAGGAGGAACCGTAACTGGCTGGTTGCCACTGCAGAACCAAACATTCTGCTAACTGAAAGGAATGGTCTTTCCTACAACCGCTCCTGCTGTAGGAAGCAGGAATTCCCTTTCTGGAAGCGTGCTGCATGTGTAACTCTGAGTGACTATCACTTCTGGCAGTCTCAGAAAATTCTAGTCATTTTTCTGAAAGATACAGATGAAACTTTTTTTTTCCTTCAGAAATAGTTTCCACACAAGGATTTTCCTCAACTTCTTTTGAAAGGCAGATTTTGAAACTGGGTTTTATAATATGGCAACTCAGCTTTCTGAAAATTTATGAGTGTACAACTAATTCACTGACTTATGAATCACATCTGTGAGATGCATTTATACATTACAGTTCTTTTGCTTTAAGAATTGTCATGTAAACTAGCTAGTAGGCTCATGGAGTCCTTGTGCATTATCCAGGTGCTGCATTTGCATTGCTAGGACTTCTCTTGCCACTTCATGGTCATCTATCGCTCCTGCCGGCTTTCTTAGGACGCCTTCCCGGATAACTGCTGCCCAAAGCCGGAGTGATCCCAGTGCCCCAGACTGCCTTTGATGCGGGGGTGGTGACACCAGGAGGGCACACGTAGGCCCCACCGGTGGGAGCTGGGTTTAGCATGGAGTGGGGAGGGTGGCGAAAGTCGTAGGAGACCCGAAGACAAAAGGAGGGACTCCAGGTGTGAGCGCACAGTGGTTTATTATGCCACAATGGAATCCTCAGGGACCGGAGCCCCAAATAGCTCGGGACATGGGGTCTTAAGGTGAACAAACAGCCAATTAGGTGAGGGTACAGGGGAAGGGTTAGGGAGGGTCCAGGGTTACAGAGCCAGTAACTTGAGGAATGGGAAGGACAGTAGGATGAGCAAGGAGGGAAGAACAAATCATTAACTGAATAACGGAGAACTTACTAAACTTGGGGAGTATACAGAAATTAATAGACAACTGTGTATCCAATGGGTAGACTCGGAGGTGGGTTTGTTATAACTTGGGTAACACCACCGTGATGTCTGTTTCCCGGGGGAGTCCTCCAGCTCTGGGAGTTCTCCACCAGAGCTCCTTTTCTTGGGTGGTACATTCTGGGGCCTTCAGGCCTTTATTATTAATACGTATCACCCCGACAGTCATCCAAGTCCAAATCTGGTTGTGCTACACAGTTAAAGAATGTGAATTGGTAGAATAAACCAACAACTAAATATTAGTGGTGCTGCATGCCTTCACAAGGTGGCACAAATTTGTCACATTACCATACAAGTAAGCTATTAAATAAAATAAAGTCTCCAGGGACCTCTCACTGGTGTGGAAGTTTCCACACAGGACTTGGCTGACGTGCATCACGAATTGCCAAGAGTAGGATTAGGATGTGAGCTGGAAATGTGTCTGTCATCCCAGGTGTGTGCTTGTCCTACACTGTGTGCATATGAAAGAAGCCAGCCTAGGGATTCTTCAGCATAGAACAACTTGAGCATTTGGAGGCTTGTTTAGTTTGTCCTTGAGCTTTTCACTGCCAAAGTACCCTTAAGACACCATTTTACCGCCAGTGCTGTCTTCCAGTAAGAAATAATCAAAAGCTTTCTGTGCTTTTACACGTGTTTATTAGAGCCTATTTGAAATTTGCATGTGATTCAGATATTTAAGTGGTGGTACATATATTAAAAGTTGCACTCAAAGTAGAAAAGACCAAGAGAGTTTGTAAGGACAAAGTTATGAAAGTCAATTGTCCTTCTGCCTCTTACTTTAGAATGAACACTTTCATGAAGTATTTGCAATTAATCACCATTGTTAAGAGAAAACAAAGCATTTTTAATAAATTCTGCAAATAAGACATTTGAGGTTTTGCAATGATAAAATTCAGAGGCTTTTTTCTTTACCAAACGGTGACACACAGCCACCTAAAAGGAAGGAAGGATGTGAAAAATAAGACCAAAGGAAGAAGGATGCTGTCTTAATGAGTGTAACAGAATCTTTGCGGTACCAGTTGCTTGATGTTTCCATCTTCCGACAGATGATATTTTTGTATAGAGTTTTTCCAAGGGATGAAGTGGTGACTCCAGGATCTAAAAAGTGATGCAAGGTACTGTTACATGAGGCCTTGATTTGAGCATTCATGGTTTTGATGTGTACATTTCAAGACAACTGTTCAATACATCCTGTGATGGTGACATGCTTCTGAGATAAAAACAGATATTTTTTGCTTTTTCAGTTAAACTAACTATGTTTACCTAACCAGCTCCTAACTTTGGTTGTGATATTTTGGATTATTTCAGAAAATCTGCCAAGTGGAGAGACATGAGATGACTTTATAACATGCTGTTCTTAATAGAGAATGTAAAATTCTTATCATGTGAGAAATAAAGCTGCTCTCTTGAATACATATGCATTACTAATAGTGATAAAGTCAGGATCCTATACTGAAGGTAAGAGAATTCATGGTGATCTTGTTTGACTTGGGCCATTTGGCGTGTCTCTTAAATTCTTTAAGCTATTTGACTCAGAAAATTAGACTAAATGTAGTCATATTTGCTAAACAAAAGTGTGCCCAAAGTTGTGCTCATATAGCCAAATCTAAATGAGTAACAAGATTTTTCAAAGTTGTCGAATACTCTGAAGTTTCTGACCATAATTATATATGATGTGATAGGTGCAACACTGTGGGAAGAAACTACTGCAGTGGTTTGGTTCTGCTTAGTGCCCTGTAAATTTGAAAATTGTGAAGTCTATTTTGATTTATATAGAGGAGATATTAATGTTAATGCTGTTGCTAAACTAAACTTTGTATGTGTTTTGTCCAGTGGTTTCTCATTACTTAGATTTTTAAAATTGGATGCTTTAAATATTGTCCCTATCCAGCATTATGCTGATTTAGTTCCTCAAAACTTGTTGGATGTTCAGAACCTCTTGAAGATGTTTTGATTCACATTGGCCTTTTTAGCACCACTTTTGTCTCTTTTTTGAAGAAATCGTGGCAAGGAGTCAGATACTATGGGTGCATATTAAAGAAAAAAGACAAATTTATCTTTTTTCTGTCTGGGTCCATTTTTTGTTTTGGCAAACAGTGTCCATCCTCCCAGCCATTCTGCTGGTGTGTACAGTTTGTAAATCACTGTAGAGTGCGTTCCTTCTGTGAGAGGCTGTGGTGTGAATATGTTTGTGACTGCAGATGTTTGGATTCTGATTTCTGTTGAAGTCTGTGGAGATTAGTTTTGCTTCCCCCCCTGCGCCCCCCGACNCCCCCCCCCCCCCCCCCCTTTTAGTTGAAAGGAAAGACAGATAGAATAAAATTGCAGTTCATGACCTTAAATGTGTCCCTGTGGAGAGTCCTACAAGTTCTGCAATCTGATTGTCCTTCTTCTCCTCCTTCCCCAACTTGGGACAGCCTGCTTCTGTTCTTTGTGCTGTTTTTCTTTGTCAACCAGAACTCCTAATCATAGAACCTCCTGAATTGGAAGGTACCAAGAAGGATCAATGAAGGCCAACTCCTGGCCCTAGGCAGGTCACCCCAAAAGTAACACCATGTGCCCGAGAGCATTGTCCAAATGCTTTGAGAACTCTGTCAGGCTGATGCTGTGACCACTGCCCTGGGGAACCTGTTCCAGTGCCCAACCACCCTCTGGGTGAAAAACCTTCTTCTAATATCCAACTTAAACCTCCCCTGATATGACTTCAGGCCATTCCCTCAGGTCCTGTCACTGATCACCAGAGAGAAGAGACAATGCCTGCCCCTGCACTTCCCCTCATGAGGAAACTCTAACTGCAATGAGGTCTCCCCTCAGTCTCCTCTTCTCCAGGCTGAACAGACCAGGTGACCTCAGCCACTCCTCCACGGCTTCCCCTCGAGGCCCTTCACCATCTTCATTGCCCTCCTTTGGACACTCTCTGATAGTTTAATGTTGCTCTTTTATTGTGGCACCCAGACCTGCCCCCAGCACTTGAGGTGAGGCCGCCGTAGTGCAGAGCAGAGCGGGACAATCCCCTCCCTTGCCCAACTGGCGATGCTGGACCTGATGCCCCCCAGGACATGCCTGGCTGCCAGGGCACTGCTTGCTCATGCCATCTACCAGGACCCCCAGGTCCCTTTCCTGGCACTGCTTTGCAGCTTCTGGTTCCCCAGACTGTCCGTACATCCAGGGTTGCCCTATCCTGCACAGCAATGCTGTTTTCTTCCTTTCCTTTCTCCATACTAAGTGCTCCAAGTAGTGCCAGTCTAGGGTGATGCTCACAGAGGTCATGACAGGTGATGATAAGGATGTGAACCCTTCCATTTCTGATGACTCTGGCAACTACTGGAATTTGCACAGTTTAATTATTAAAATGCTTTTAAATAAAGTAACTTCTGTTCTTTTTTAGCACTGTATATGACTTCAATTAATCGTTTTATCTTAATGAGGTACTTTTCAAACCCAAATTATTTTACTTGAGGATCAAATAAACTGTTGAGACAGAGAACAATAAATATTATAAAACCTTAATATAAATAAATATCTCCATTTAAGCAAGCACCAGTGAAATTAAGGGAATAATTCCCTTGTAAAACTTTTGCTTGCATTAAGTCTGGTTAAAATATGCTAATGGCTACTTTATCAAACAGAATGAATCTGCTCTAAAAGCTTGAATTATTTGATAATTGACTTCTTTCCTCTCTTTCAACTTCTAAATTACATCAACTAGAAAAAGATGCATAAGTCAATTCAAATGGAGTTACCATTTTCTTTGTGCAAGAAACATGAGCTGAGCCCAAAGGAAATGGTATTTTAGTTTAAAAAGAATATTTTTCAATAATTACCCTTCAGTTTCTATGAAATTTATATATTCTTTTTGATCTTTACTGTGCAGATTTCTGATCTATAAGACAGTCAAACAGATGACACTTTTTAAATTTTAAAAAAAAAATGTTGGAAGATACCCATAAACTCACTTAACTCCAGTCTAAGGAGTGATGCCAAAAGTGAAAGGCCCCCTGACAGTCATGGACACTTGCTCTGCATCTGTAAGGCAGCAGTCACAAGTTTGAGGTTATGTATAGGCAGCATTGATGCCGTTTTGGTTAACGACACACTTTTAGTAAGTAGAGGCAGTGGTTTTAACAACTTCAGCTTTTAACTTTTCCTGCAGTGTAAATATGTGATTTTTTAAAAAAGTGTTATTTAGATGTGTGGTTAAAAGTGTGGTCTGTTCTAGGGAGTGTTTTGGGAATACATCTGGCGCTTAAGGATGTTGCCATAAGAATGACATGTTCTGAACTTTGAGTTTTAGTATGACTTTTGCAGATGTGCTGGCATTGAAAGGCGGTCTCGTGATGTGACCTGGGTGGTTTTGCTTACATTTATCACTTTTATTCCTGTTTTTTTGGATGGCACTTGTTACTTAAAATTGTCAATATTTGCATATTTTATTGTGGAATTATTAAGCTGAACATTTTTTCATTCATGAATCTACTTGGAATGTTCTGAAACAGCTAGACATTTATCATTTGCAACCAGCTTTAATTCTAGCAAAATGCTGTTCAGTTAGGACTGTGTGAGATTTCACATTTCTTTTGTACATGACTTGAAGACTTTCATTATCTGAGGATAATTTTCTTGAGTTTATGCTTGTATGTTAGTGCTGGGAACATACTGCAGGTCACAAGGATATATGCTTAAGAATGAAGGATAATTATAAATTTTAAATTTCTTTCTAGATGTATTCTGGATGACACATCTTCTAGAGGTGTTCACAGGCGGGGAAGGTTTTCGGAAAGCTCATTTTCAACATCTGTCTGAGTCCCCTGAGATTTGCTAATTATGGTATAAAGCCATGTTGGTAGTGCAGCAATGTATGATCATCTTTGTAAGTAGGATCTTTGTAGCTTGGCTAAGCTTGCAGTCACATTACAAGAATTGCTGCAGTGAATTCAGCTAGCATCCAAAATGATATGAAGTTGGTCAACCTATTTTGAAAAAAAAAAAAAGACATATCTTAGAAACTCAGATGAAATGAGGTTATTAAACATACAGGTCATACAGGTATAGAAAATGGAAAGTAATGCTCACATTTTTTTCAAGAATAATTTAGATAAGCATAACTTTAGAGGTACTTTTAACCTTCTTTCACTAATACCAATCAAAATGAAAGTAACTTTGTTAATAAGTGGAAGTTACACTATTGGAGAACGGAATATGATTTTGTTTTAAAGGTAAACTCTGGGAATCACCATCTTCTTCTGTCACAATAACATGCAGTAGCTCATAACTTTATTAGTTTACCAATTTATCTCATAAAACGATAAGTACCTTTGGTAATTAAAATACTTGTGACACCTATGTCAATCTTAAACCCCTTGCATCAGAGTGTTCCTAGACAGTGGTCCTGTTTGCATTGTCTTGCCCTTCCACTATGGCAGCATTTATTTGATTGACCTCATTGTGAAGGTAATTCAATTGACTAAACTGTACCATTAAAAAAAAAAAAAGTGGGTAAAAAAGTCACTGTGTTTAGTCCTCATATAGTTTAATTCCAGGGTGGGTTTTATGTGCTGAAGTGGCAGGACAAGAGCAGGGCTGGGACTGCAGAAGGGAGGACAAACATGTGGCAGGGCCCACTGAGACAGGTCTCCATGGCTTTACTCGTTGTGACCCCGCCCTTCATCAAGTCTCAGGAGGAACGGCCTTTGTTTCGGCCTTCGTCTTGCCCTTTGGGTGCCTTATTCCTCTTATTGGCAGGATCTTTTTTGGAAGAACTCTGAAATGGATACTCAGCCTGCTTCTATAATAGCCCATGTTTATTAACTTCAGGAAATTTAGATTAGTTTTTTTGATGAAGTATGAGATCTTTAGGATTGACCTTTTACCGGATGAATGACCTTAAGCTTATTGTTTCTAATTCTAAATAACAAGCATGGATTTTGAAGCCTATTTGTGTCTGCTTAATCAGTGGAAGATATCTTATTGCTGAAACATTATCTGTCTGCTTCTTACACTTTTTAAATAAGCTGCTCACAAAATATTTACAGCTGTATCTCAATGTTCATCAATGTTTGCACTTCTGCTGACCTCTACATGCAGGAGTACAGGTTAGGCAAATGTTTAATTTTACTCAACTATAACTTTTCCATCACTCAGGAAGTTGCCATAGAAAAGAATGGATTTTCAGCCTCTCTTCTAAATCATGTTATTTCCGTTTCTGCAATGAAAGCTATTTGCTTTTCTTTTTGTACCTAATTAATACTGCATTTTTGTAAACTGTCAGATATCAAGCACTTCCCTGGATGCTCATGAAGTATGTTTTTATTTACAAAATGCAGACAGCAACTGAAGTGGTACAATAAAAATTACGCTGTTGCTTTACAAGAGGAAAAAAAATCAATTTTTGTCAGCTTCCTGTCTAGTCAACAAAGAAACATAAAAGAAAGGGAGGACTGACAAGTTTGTTTCCTTTTGCGTCTGGCAAATGTTGCACACTAAAATAATATTTCCTGTGGCTATTTAGCTCTAATGTTCCAACCTTTCAATTTTTATTAAAACTGGATTTTCAAATGTCAATTTGGAAAAATATGGGTTGGAGAAAATTTTGTCTGTTTTTCATTTGGGCCAGACAAATAAATTAGAGTACATGTCAATAGCACTGGTTTTAACTTGTGACTATGTTTTAAAAATGGCAAAAGCATCCAGCTGACCTGCCACATATGTAAAAGTGAGTTCCATGGCTGATGAAAAAGGAAAAGAAATGTTGTTTGACAATCAGTCTAGGTTATTATTCAGTTACCTTTTTAATACAAATTGCTCTTTAATAGGTCTGCTTATTTGCTGTGCAATGTGCATTTAGATTGTCACAATCCAATTGCAAGTGAAAATGGTTTTTGGACTAAGGAGCTAATTTGTGTAGGAAGAACTGGCACTATGGTTTCTACCAGAATAAATACTCTGCTATGTTTATGTAAGGGTAGAATTCAGAGCAAGTTAGAGGTTCAGGCTACAGGACCTAAGGGCAATAAAAGCCACACTGATGACTTGCACTGCCTTTCTCTGAACTCCTTTATGCCGTAAGGTTCTTACCTAAGAACTGAATCCAAGAGGAGGTGTAACTACTGCAAATGTGCATTTAATGGGACAAAGTGTGAGATTAAACCATCTGATTTTCACCTAAATCCCCTTCCATGTAATTTTGATGGATTTTTGTTGCCTGGACAAGGAAGACACACCATCTAGAAAGAGATCCAATCCATCCATTCCCTGTAAGCCCAATGCACACAAATGCTGTGAGCTCTTGCGAGTCATTCAAGTCATTGTTAGCTTTTACATTCCAGTGTTGTGATACTGCTGCTCATCAGGTAGCAGAAGACGTGAACTCCTCTCCATACTTCCTAATTCTCAGAGAAGTTTTGCAGTCCATAGGGTAAGGCTGTGATAAAGCTCATCTTCATTGTTTTTGTTGAATTCAGGAAGGGAGTCAAACTGTCATAAGCTATGGGTGTCCAAGAGTGTTTGTTAAAGACAGAGGCTGTTGTTCACTGAGGGAAGTATTTTTCTGCTGCTGGTATTGTCTCTGAAGGATCTAGAGCCAGCTCCTTGCTCCAAATGTGAGGTGATGCCTCGGGGGCATTGTGAAGCCTTGCACAGCAGACTTGAGAACTGAAACAGGGATTTGGGGGTCGCTTCTCAATTGTCAGTCCAGTTGCTGAATGTCACATATGGTTTGAGTGTTGAGGTTTGTTCTGGGGTCTTTTTTCCTCCTGTTTTCTTCTCTCTAGACTCCTTCTTAAAAGGAAACACCACTTGGAAAAGCCTGAGACTTACTGCTTCAGCTGGTACTTCTCAGAGAGGAATAACGTGTACTTTGGGATCATTTATTTGTAACAGCAAAGGAAAGAAAAAACCCACTTTTTTGACTTCTGGTCAGTCATCTTTGTGGTTCTGAGCAGGAGCTGAGTCTTCACTTCTCTATCGAGCAAAGGCTTTTGTAAAACCATGAGCTTTGCGTTTAAGAGGAATATCTTTTACAAGCTGGGACTCTTCAACAGTCACACAGACTCCATATGCATCTGAAGTCTTTACACATGCAGTAGTGTCCTTTGAAATATATCTTGAACTGAGTGGATTATTTCTGGGGTGTGCAGAGTCTTTAGGAGAAAAGATGTTGGTGTGTCCTGAAGAGAAAGTAGCTCGTAATCAGTGGCATCCTTGACTGGAGCAAAAGACAAAATTCAGTTGCCTGGTAAGGAACAGAGAAAGCAATATTTCCCCTTATGGCTTTTTAGGAGTCCAAACAGATAAATGACTAATGATTTGTTGCTAAAATTATTAGTGTAACTGAACTAAAGCTGTAAGATGGCATTAAAGGGAAGTTGCCCAGATAGATTATTGACTGGCAATTTGTTAAAATATTTGAGAAAAAATACGTAGTATAGACTTCTGGTACTGCTTCCAGTTGAAGAATTATGATAGTATTATAATGCATATAGTCCAAAAACATACTTCATTTTAGGAAATACCCTTCCAATTTTAGACCTTGCCTGTGGCGCTGCAGTTTCTAGAGCTAACTGTCTGCAACAAGTGTCTGAAATTGTTCACCAGAGCAATTAAATACAGCTTTTTTTTTTTTTTTTTCTTTTTACTGTAGCAGTGAAATTCCCATAGGATGAACCTGTTTGGAAGAACTTTGAGATCTGTGGGGAAGAAAAGTGGGTTTATAGAATGAATTTTTGTGTTTTTTGGCTGGCTGCTAAGTAGACTAAACATGCAACATGCTTTTTAAATCCAGTGTTTGACAAGGATGAACTGCTGTGGTTACTGCTGCTGTTTCCAGACTACCATAAGGCTCTTAAAACGTACCAATTAGTTGCTTGTTAACAATCTTGTGATTCGTTGTTGAGTCTGTTGGCCAGAGTGAGGTCATTGCTACCCTACCTGTCTCCTCTTCCCAGTATTACTGAGGAGATGAGTGAGCTGGTGTTGTGACGTGCAAACCATGTATTTAAAATTGTTTATATTAATTGTTGTTATTATTTCATTGTCAGAAACTTTCAAAAGGTTGAGGCTCATTTTAGAAGAAAAGACGACCTTCACTTGTTTTACTCAAGAAATCACTTGGACAGTTCTGATAAATTTATGCAACAAAAGTTGCATATATTCTAGTAAAATTTGCTAATCTTTAAATGCTCTGTCTGACAGAGGCCTCCTGGAAGGGTTTTAGTGGCATGTTGTATATACCTGCAATATGCCATGGAGGTCAGTGGAGTCTTCCATTAAGGTTTTCCTTGTAATGTTTAAAAGGTATGGGCAAATCTTCCCAGTAACATCAGACCGGGCCGTGCGTTGGGAATGTTCATGCTGTGCAGGTACAGCCACAGCTTCAGGGAGTGGTTTCAGCACTGGTCTGTCTGTGCTGAGGAACTGCTACCCATGCCTGTGCAGAGCCCTTGCTGCAGGTCCACCATACCCACATAAAGCCACGTTGTTTCCTAAGTAATGCAAGTTCAGACTTGGGAGAACTGAACGGAAAGGACGTGCTGATGAGGAGCAGAGGACTAAGAAGGAGCAAGTGGACCCTGGTCATGCAGTGTGTGTGACATGAAGGCAGGAAGCCTGCGGGGCAAGACCTTACGCGTGGTGATGCTGTTACCTAGAAGTGCACACAGCCTCCTCCGCTGGTGATGGATCACACTGCAGGAGGGTGGTAATAGGAAATTAGGAGCTGCACAAGTGAAAACGCAGTGCTCAGGGAAAAGCCCTGCTCAGGTGGTGTGAGTTCAGGACACAGCAGTCTGTGCCTGTGCTGAACTGTGCGTCACTTGGGATTCTTCTCTGTGCTCAAACATAGAAGTCCAGTTTATCTTCTATGTTTTTCTCACATTCTTTGGTGTGCATCCCAGCTAAGAGGATTTTGCTTCTCCGTTTATTTAGTCTAGGCAAGGATGGTGGAGGCCGAAGACCTCTGCTTCCCAGCACTGTGCTTTTTAAAAGCTGTTACTTCTAAATGTATTTGTTTATGTTGCTGTTCATGTTTATCAGCTAACGGAAGGGAAAGCACTGCACATGGATGTGCTGTACACATTTGCAAAATGGCTTCACTGGCTTCCTGCATATCTCCTGAGGCATCTCCTTTGCTTTCAGGTTTATGAAAATGCTTTGAGGGGGCTACAGTGAAGGAGGACTGGATCTCCCCTGCAGACTTGCTCTTTCACTGCACTCCCCAGTGTAATGGGGGCTTGCTGGGGCCAGACAAGTGCTGATTTTTAAAGGGAAGACTTAGTGATTAAGTGGACAGTGTGGCAAAGAGGTGGCCTCTCCATCAGGACCAAACCCACAGCAGCCACAGGATGATCCTGTGCCCTTTGTGACCCATAGTGGCACAGCTCTGGAGGTGGTTACCACCATGACAACCATCTCTTACCTCATTCCCAACACTGCTTAGAGAGGGTTGCTGCCTGTGAGAGGAGGGAAGGAGGGGGAGTGCACCTTGGCAGTTCTCTCTCATCCTGGTTCTGCCTCCAGCCTGGGATGGGGAAGCACTAGGAGGTGGAAGGTGGTTGGGAGGGTCTGCATAGCCTGCTGGGCTGGTGGCCGCCACTGCCTCTCCTTTGGCCTCTGCCTAGTTTTGGTGGCATTGTGTTTTGCCTGCCTTCTGGAACTGTTTTGGGGCAGGCTTTGAACCACACTGAGCACCCATACTCAAACTTATTATGGGTACCCCCTTTACTTGTGAAAATGGGATTGTGCACTGAACAGCAAAGACACAGGGGCCAGAGAAGCTCTGAGGCATTTCTAGAAAGCAGTGAAGCCCTGCAGCTGTGGATTTGTTGAGACTGACATGTGTCCTTCTTGTACCACCAGCCAACACACCATTGTAATGACGCTGTTTCCATCTTGCCAGGTTATGGCTAGATCCAGCCTTGCGCCTCTGGCAGGTGCTGTAAATGGTTGTGTGGATCCATCCCATAGGGCAGCAAGGAAAACAAACTCGTGTGATTTGTTTCAGAGTCCACAACCTCTCTGCCTCATGAACAAGAACAAAGTTTGATGTTTGGTTAGCCTTCCACTTATATACCTGTGGATTACTAATGCCAGTTTCACCAAACACGCAAGTTACAAGACAGGGTGTTTGGGTCTGTGCCCTGCAGGACAAGGAGCAGTTTGCTTTGTGAGCTCCAGGGTAGTTGTAAATGAGGGGGGTGGTAAACTCTGCAAAAGCCGTGGAGGGGTTCTGCAACAGGATTTCCTGTCCTCCCTGCCGGTTTTTTCAAGTTAGCAAGATGGGAGCTTCTTACCTGTATCAATTGGCTTCAGTTTGCCCGTTTACAAAGTAGAAGAGCTGAGTGATGATTCTTAGCAATGACTACCATAATCAAATTTAGGAAAGGTCATGCCCTCTGAAATGTATTGCTGAAAGAGCTTTTCACTGGATGTTAGAAAGCCCTGGAACATGCTCTAATCCTCAGCTGTCAGTGAAGTAATGCTAGTGACTGCAACACCAGAGGATCCTACTGGCACCTGGAATTTTTTTCACTTCTTCAAAGATAAAAGTGGAGTTCTTGTATAGGAAAAAGGTACAAAAGGTGGATAGTCACTTGGTAAATACAGTCTTCTCTGTTGGAGGCTGAACAGTGTCTGACAGTCTATGGAAACAGACCTGCTAGTGGATAATGCTCATGGGAGGCTTTTATTTTAGTGGTAATGCCATTAGTTTGTATTCACAAACCAGTTACTTGCTTTGAGCTGTGCAGAATGGAGTTCTACAATGTGATATTCTGAAAATCTCCCTAAGTAAGCAGATACCTTGATTGTTTCCAGAGCTTCCTGTAAAAGAATGTGCTTAGAGGAAACAGTTGTTTTAAATGTCATTTTTGTCCAAATATGGAACAACAGGAATAACTATATTTCCTGTGAACTAACGGGAAGCCCCCTGGATTTGCATTACTTTGTGAAAATGATGTTCACATCACCAACAGGAAGGTCATGTTCACAAAGCAGTCTTTAGGGTAGTCCCATGACCCTACCTCCAGGATAGACCCCTGGGGAATTTGGAAAAGAATGTAAAAAATGAGGTCCCAGCAACAAAACACTTCAGCGCCAGCAATCTGATATTCTTTTGATTAAGAAGACGTGACTCTTTTTCTAACATATTTTAAGTGAAGTACTTTCAACTGATGCTAATTTACAAAATAAATATTTTCATGAATAATTAATTTTAAATTTACTAAATTCTAAAAATTTACTAATATTCCCTTGAGTGAATAAAGTACACTGGAGATAGATAAGAATCTGTGGTCTGTCTGCAAGTTTTGTATGGACATCCTGCATTATTCTGGTAATACTAAAAACAAAAACAAAACAGCCCTCCCACCAGCCAAACAGAAAAACACTGCCAAAAATATATGAACAGCCCCCTCCTGTCCCAATAGCCAAATTTTTTTTACCAATTGTATTTTATAGATTTTTTTCTTAAAATTAGATTGTTTTCTGAAAATTGTACAAGGCTTTCCACAGATTCACAGAATATTCTGAGTTGCAAGGGATCCACAAGGATCATTGAGTCCAGCTATTAAAGTAAATGGCCCCATACAGGGATTGAACCCACAATCTTGCTGTTACTAGCACCATGCTCCAATCAACTGAGCTACTCTTTTAAAGCTGAATTATTGTAATTAGTTCAAATTTCATCATGCACAGCAATACTTCAGACAGTGACTGCCATTCCTTTCAGATATTATAAATATGTTAATTTGGGACTCTAAACTTAAAGTTTCCCTCAGACTAACAGGACTACTTAAGTCATGCACTGACATGCAAGTGATCATGAAGTGCCACTGTTTTACATTGTGCAGGTTTGCTCCAGGAGATTTTTCATCTGATCTAAAGCAATCCCCAGCAGATGCATCAGAACAGCTCTGCATTTACAGAGAGAACTGAGTGGGGACCATGTGTACGTCCTTTTGTTGCATTCATGTATGTACATCAAC
This sequence comes from Pomatostomus ruficeps, assembly GCA_013400735.1. Taxonomy (NCBI): domain Eukaryota; kingdom Metazoa; phylum Chordata; class Aves; order Passeriformes; family Timaliidae; genus Pomatostomus; species Pomatostomus ruficeps. The sequence continues at coordinate 108,861 of VYZT01025163.1, forward strand.
CTACAACCAAAGAAGGTCTTCACAAGAATGAGTATTTTAATTCTTAAGTTTAACGAGCCTTTGGAGGTTATTGGGTTGCATGTATTGCTTAAACATAGGTATCTGGTGCCTTTTGAAATATTTACACAGACAAAGCAGATATGACCAGGGACCTAGGGGACAACTGTTCCCACTTGGCCTGGCAACTGAAAGCAGGTGGTATCCCACAGGATATCTTGAATGGCACTGTTCTACTGTCCTCTGTGAAGATTGGATCTACAGAGAATTGAAATGACACAACCAAGGACTTTAAATAGCTACTACATGACAGAAACTTCCAGTCACTGTGGATGAAAACTTAACTTAATTGGGTGACCTAGAGGGTTAAAGCTTCAAAACCAATAAGTCTTCCCTTGGTTTGGGGAATTCCCTGAACAGTCATAACTGGAGTCTACTCATGATTTACTGGGAAGAAAATAAAAAAAGGGACATGAAGATAAGCTGCCAACAGTGGTTTGTGGAGGGTTTTTTTTGTTTGTTTTGTTTTTTAATAATGAGAAAAATAACTCGTGAGAGAAGGAAGGACTGAAGCTTGCTGACATAAAATCATAAAATTTGTCCTTTTGTCCACTATTTTTCTGTCTGTAGATGTCTGAAATTGATGTGTTTACAAAAGATATAAGAACTGTGTTCATTTTCTGGTCTTTGCTTTAAGCCCTCAACATAAAGGAATAGCAGATGTTCTTTTTCCTGCACCATTTTAAGAGTTGAAGTTCAAATCATCAGTCCAGTATAACTGGCTTTGTATCAACTCCTGTAAGGGTGTATAAATAAATTTTGGTAATTGCTAAGACAGTTTGGATTTTTCTAATCTTCTTTGTTCTAGCCAAGTGTAAATCAAGAGTTTTAGCTACATGATTTTTTTCAAAGTTGTTAATGGACTGTAGAATTAGTTAACAAAAATATTAAGGTTAACTGGAATATAGCAGTGGTTTCCTCTAGTGCTGCTCTGCACACAAAAGAGCAGTTCTGCTAATTCAGTAGTTACATCTAAAGGGTGAAGACAAGAATAGTAATACAGCCAGGGAGCTATTTTGACATTCTGGAAAGAGAAGGAAATATGAGAGGAATGCAAGATAAGTGTCCTGCAGTTGGCATCACCTCCCTATTTCTGTATTTGGTGGGATGTGAAATGTGAAGACATTATTGATCTAGCTCTCATGTCAGCTACATGGGTTGTATGTGTGTGTGCTTAGGAAGAGGTGCGGGTGTATCCCTCTGCTACACAGGGATAAATCTCCCTTGGCCTTCCATGAGACTGGGTTTACATAGAGATGGAAAGGGGGTAATTTTGTGAAGGGAGGAGATCCTGACTTAAAGCTGTCACTGTCAAACAGCCGTCCTATTGGCCTAGCCTTTCTTGTGTTTCAGGTTGAAACTGGTATTGGGATTCAGCTCAAATAGGGGTTTGAACTAAAGCAATGTAGAGTTTGAACTAGAGCAATCTACACTTTAATCAGAAAACATCATCAGTTCAAGAATCCCATCTAAACAGAAATTGTCATTTTATAATGAATTAATCATGAGATGAAGTAATTATACTTATTTTTACTTCTTGAAGCACTTTGGCTATGAATTAGGTAATTTGTGAATAGTCAGAGAATTTAGATATCTGTGCTAGCCTCACCATTCACCTGTTCACAGGATTTTCTGTGATTTGAAAGACATTGTATTTTGTGCAGGAGAAGTGACTACATTCCCTGGAATGAGATTTTTAACATGAACAGAGTTAAGTAAACAGGGAGGATTTAATTAAATTTTTACGTTACACTTGTGCTTTACAGGGTACAATGTGAACTCGATTGATACCTAAGCAATTAGCCTAAGCTGGTGGCAGCTCAGCAACTGAAGCTCTGCAAGCAGAGCCTGAGGTGATGTTGTGGGAAAGAGAACTACATTTTGTCTTGAGAAATGCACTTCTGTAAGAGAGTGGAGCTTCCAAGAACTGACTCTGCCTTTGTGTTTTTTTGGAGATGTCTGTAGCCTCCAGAAATGGTGCATTTCCAAATATGGCAGTTGTCTCCCTCCTAGGCTGCTCATCTGGCTGTTTGCACCGTTCCTGTGCAAGTTCCAAGCAGCAGTCCTCCAATGCCAGGAAAGTAGCTGGACGTGGAAAAACAGAGCAAAACGCAACAAGTCTGTAGCTGCAGTCTGACATGTCTTGCAGGCTGCGTTGCAGTGTTTGTTCCGTCTGCTGCAGGGAATTTTAGCAGCTTTCTCAGCTCTGTCACTGTTAGGGCTTAAGGCTTGTGTGGCTCAGTATATGGGTCATGGAAGCTTGAAGTCTGGGCTGGGATGCCCATTCTTTAGCAGAACTTTTTTGAACTATATGTTAATGTAATAGTAAATAAGTAGCTGTCCTTTAGGCAATCACTCAGGCTGTGTGTAGCACATCCGTGTGTGTTGTGTTGAAGGGACATAATCTTATTATAGTTTAATACTGATTTGCTAGCATGATTCACTAAGCTTATCAGTTGCAGACAGTCTAGGAGAATGAAATGGAATGGAAATGCTTGTCAAGAAATGGAGCAATTTGCATCACTAAAAGAAGCTTCTGCTTCTGGGCAGGCTTATATTTTGTGGGAGGAGTAAGATAAAATTAATGTCCTCTAATGTTATATGAGAGGCTGGCCTGTTGTACAGGGAAGCTGTTTGAAAAACAGTGAGTGTATCATGCAAAATAGGGGAGGTACTTGGTGCAGTGCACCTGGCCAGAATTTTTGGACTAGCCTCTAACTGGCTCCTAGACAGGGGATAAAGAGCGTGCCTTTTCATCTACCTCTCCCCCCTACAGATTATGCTTCCTGCCCAGCACTATTCTTCCTCTGTTTTGGCACTTGGAGGACAGCAGTGATTGTTCCAAGCTCTGTGCAGTTTCTGGGGAAGGCGTTACTTCAAAGAGGATGTCTGGGGGATAGGACAACGTTATTTCTCTCTATTTGTCTCATTATCTCTAGTCATATTTAGTGGGAAATCATTAAGTGGATTATTCATGTCATGAGACTGATTTAAAACCAAAGAAGTTTAGAAATGAACAGTAATTTGCATAGTTTCAGTTTAATTGCCTTGTGATGATTCCTGTACTTGCCATAATCATCTTTCTTTCTTCCAGTATCTCATTACTTAAGTGCCCCTTTGACCTCCTTAAAGTGACCTTTTATCTGTAAGCTTCTTCCAGGCTGGCCCTCCCATCTTCCCAGACAACCAGGAGGAAAAACCTCATACTATTTCCTAGTATAGGCAGAATGTTGTCACATCCCTCAGATTCTAAATACATTTCAGTAGTTGAGGATAATGCTCGTCAGCAGTGGCTGTCATTGTTGGCCAAGCTCCCACCCATCCGCAGAGGTTGCAGTCAGTGATAGCAGGAGATGATGCTACTGTAGAATAAAGACAGGGTTTTGTAGGGCAAGTCCCTGTTCTGGCATAGCAGGCTACAGCCCTTGCACATAAATAGGACTTTGTGCAGCTGTGCTCCCTGGTGCCTTCTTACCTTCCTCGCCTTTGGTTATTCTGATATGAGGCATTAAAAAACAGGAAAAATTGAATATAATGGACTCATTTCTGTGGGGACAAAAAGAGGCTCTAAAGCACAAGACCATTCTTCTGGCTATACTAAATTTGAGAACAAAACCATACTTAAACAGCAACATTTTTTTTCTAAAATGGTGCGTGTTAAATAATAGGCTGAAGGAAATATGCAGGGATTAACTTGAAAACAGATGTTTATAATGATTCAGTGACGTATTTTAAGTACATTCCCAGATGCAATTAAAACAGACGTCTTCTGCATGTAGGGGATGTGTTGATAAAACTGATAACATTCTACATGATGCTGGAGGAGGAAGTATGAGCTGCAAGCATGCATCCTCCAGCTGAGATCTCATCAGGTCTGAAAAACTAAGAGAGGTCACACCAGGTTGCTTCTTGTAATGGAAGACCCAATGTTTTTCCAGGCATAACCATGTTCTGCACGGAGTAAAGCTGATTATTCAGTGGGTGGCACTTTTCCCTTCTGATCCTTCCTGGGGTTGCGCTGCAGCATTTCTTGGTGTTGTTTTCAGATCCAATGCTCTTTCTGCATTTACGATAAAAACTCATTCTAATCAGTGTTAAATCTCACCTTTGTGTGAATTTATAATATAACATGGTAAAATGCTGTAATAATGTACGACAAAAAATTGTAACTGTTTTTGCTTTATGTCAGTATAGAGAAAATTCTACTTCAAGAAACAAATTCAGTGGATGTACATATACCAAAAAAGAGTGTCAACAAAAGCAATTAATTTTTCAGGAGATTGCACTGTAGTTTTATTGGACAGCATTTGTTTTTAAGTATTAAAGCCACATTTCTCTTTGATGCTTTACTTTAAAATAAAATGTATTTATGAAGTAAAAATGTTACTGTATTATTTAACTTTCTGAAGTAGTATTTATTGGTCTCATTGGGGACTTTCCAAATTCAAAACAGATTAGGTACATTTTCTTTTCATTTCCCAGAAGTACTGAGATCCCAGTAGACTGTGGAGCCTGCAGGTGTAGAGGGACAGGTGCCCAGCATCTGTGCTGAAAGCTGTCTCTCGGGAGGTGCTGTCCCTGACTGCTTCCGAATAATGGCCTAAAGGGGCTGCCGAAGGATCTCCTGTGCGTTGGTGGAATATTCACTGATACAGATGTTTCACCTCTTTTCCTCATAGTTTGTTTCTGAGGGGCATGGCAACAGTAGAAACAATTGACTGCTGAGTTGCTTACCAACTGCTTCATGACTGTGGGGAGGAAAAGTAGAGAGTAGCTGAGATGCTCTTAAGAACATCTTTGGTAACACAAAGCGGCTGTAAGATTTCACCCATGCAGCAGTTAATCTGTTAATCTGTATGTTACCGCACGGGCCTAAGCAAACATTCCCCGCACTGACCAGCCTTGCAGTCAGTGTGCTGCTGCTCACATCCCTGGCTCCTTGCAGTATGTTCTGCCTGTCACCCAGTTCAAACATCTAATTCTCAATTTCTTTTATTTTCAGGGATGTTCCGGTTGTGGAAAATGTGATTGCAGTGGAGTAAAAGGGCAAAAGGTAAGCCAGCTCTGTCCATTTCATTTCCTTGCCTGCTTCAGCCACAGGGTATAAAATCTGCTGGGAGTCAGGTGAGCCATTGCTCTCAGTGAAAGCTTGCACTGCCAAGGAGCAGTGCCAAGGCCAGGCCATGTCCCCTCAGCAGGGTTTCTGAACAACCATCTCCATGTCTGTGGCTGCAGAGGGCACGAGGGCCAGGAGTGGGAAGCAGGTGAGTGCCCTCACTGTGGGGTGAAGCCCCCAGCCCAGTGTAGCCGTGCCCTCTCTCCTTCCCTGTCGAGGGGAATGCTAACCTGTCACTCTCACCTTTCCCTCAGCTCTTCTCCAGCCTCTTCAGTGGGTAGCAGGCTTGACCACCTGTGGAAGTGAGGCCAGCAGTTCAGTTCAGAAATGCTCCTCTCAGCATGCCAAGCACATTGCTCTCCAGGATGGCTGTGATGCATCATAATCAATGTACCCTGACCAGGGTTAGCCCTGGGAGGCAAAGACTTGCAGTAGGAAAAAGGAGGTTAATGATCAACTTAGGTACTTAAAGTGTTGCTGGTCAAGAAAAAAAAATATTTAAAACTTTTGACAGAACCTTGCAAAGGATTTTTGAAGTTCCCATTCAATTATCCAAACTTCTTGTGTATGAAACGAAAAAGGCACTTTAAAGTTTTCTTCTAAAGCAGTAACAGTGAAGAAAAATTACAGCATACTTAAGCATTCCATAAATTCCCCCTGTAAATTACCTGCTTTTGTAAATAGTGTAGACATTCAATCACTCTCCTTATCTCTTCTAATTTTGCTTGTAGAGATTTTAATCTATGATGTGTTCTCTTGTGCATGCATATGTGCTGTATATCTACCATCATAAGTGAATGTAAACCAGTTTTATCATCCTGTGTGTGCTTTGGGTATGATTTTTGAGGTAAGTTGTTTAGGTCACCCAAAGGAATATTTAGAAGAGATGGGGGGGTTGTTTGATTTTTGTTTTGGGAATTGTTTTGTTCTTTGAAATAAATAGACAGCTGGTGTTCTGCATTGTCTCAAAGGCAATAGCTGCATATTTATGGATGAGGGATTTAAGAATGTCTGTTGGTGGCTTTTTTTTGGTGTTTTCCAGAACTAGGAATGTAAATTACTTAATTGGAGGCCCAAGCAAGATAATTTTCTTTGTAACAGAGCATAGATTAATTTGTGACACAAAGTGTCATGGTCCAAAACATCATTCAGATGGAGTCTCCTTTTTCTAATGACCCATTAATGTCTCTTTAATAGAAGTCAGCTGTATACTGAAAAGAAATACAGCAAAGATTTGGGAAAGGTTCAAAACTCTGAATTTATTTCTTGATAGCTTGATCTTATTGTTCAGTAACAAGTACAAATGAGTCATGGTAGAATGAAAGAGACATATTAAAACTCTTTCGTTGAAAGACATTAGTTTTCAGTTCATAGAATATGCCAGCATCTTGTAACAAGATCATTTAAAAAAATGGTAACTTGGGAAAATAAATAGTATTAAACCTTATGCTTCATTTATTTCCAGCTGTATTCCTGTCTGTTTGCTAGACCTCTTGCTGGCGTTTTTCATTTACATAGTCCAGAGTCTCAGAATGTTCTCTTTAAAAGAAATAAATGCTTGTCTGATATGTTAGAATCCCAAACTACCTCACATTAGTGTAGGCTGTTTAAAAATGTAGATGAAAGAAAAATATCAGTGCATAACAACAGAAGACATATTAAATTCCAGTGTATCAGTGTACTCTCTACTCTTCCTAGTGGATTCCATCAAAAACTTCTCTGACTTCAAGCAGGTGTGTAGTGAAATATTCACATAATTTTAGACTGTGTAGGAAATGCAGATATTGACATTAGAGACATCTAGACAGGTGAATGAATAGTTTTATCTAGAAAATAAAAGTCAAGAAAGGCATTTGAAGGTATTTTGGAATGCATTTAACATGCATGAACCTGGTTCAGATCAATGCTTGCTCATTATGTTAACTCTGTTTCAAACATACTTAGGATTTTGAACAGAAAATTGAGTTTTATTTAAAAAAAATGTGCCTTCTGCCCATGTTTCAGCCCAGTGTAGTTTTTCATCCTGATTCTTTACATTTAATGCCTGTGTAGAATAAGGACAGCCTGCCCCTTGGTCCCAGGCCTGGAGACAGAGCCTGGTGAGGGAAGGTAAGGGGAGCATCCTTCCTGCTTGCCTCTGTAATATTTCTAGAAATGATCTTTCCAACCAATGGATTTGGATTTGAAACACGTCCCTGCTAAACATGGTTCCCGTTAACACACACATCAGTAGTGGTACCTGTTACTTCAGAAATCTACATGAATGTTGCTTAATCAGAGGGCAGATAACAAAGACTAATCCTAGCCAAGATCTGGGCTGGGAGAAGGCTGCCATGCCCAGCTCCTGTGGTAGCCCAGGAGACCACATAAGAGAACATCTGCTCTCCACTTCCCATATGGAAGCACATATCCACTCTGCCCTGCACTATCCACAGCCAACATTCTGCCTGCACTGGAAACCCTTTTGATCTGGCTTCCATGCCGTGCAGAAGTGCACAAGTGTTGAAGGGCCTTTTCCAATCCTCCCACACTCTTCAGCAATCCACCCACAGCACTTTACTGCCATGGGAGCTTCAGGAGCTGCGGAAGTGGGTGCTGGGTTTACTCTTTAATGCCTTAATTATTAACATCTGGAGAGATATTTCCTACCATAGTGTGGGAAGAAGTTACAGACCCTACAATTTGGTGGGGTTTAATTAAAATTCATTTGGCCAAATAATCATTAATGATCTCATCAGAAAAAGTGCTGAAAATGGTATTTGACTTATAAGCTGTGAAATGCCCAAGAAATATTACCCAAGAGCATTTCAGACATGGAAGAGAAAATTACATTGCCATATTTTTCTCTCTCATTTGAGAATAATTTCATCAATATGATGGCCATATTTAGAGTATATTTAATATGTTCTCTCATCAGACTGTTTCCATGAAAATTGCATTTCTATGCCGAACGCCTTTAACTTGAATCATACATTTTCAAGGGCATATAATTGACAAACTCTAAGGGTTTTTATCCCTTTCAGAAAATTCAGAAAGTGAATGTAATTGCAACAGATGGCCCTTATCCTATAAAGCTTTTATTATTACACTGAACATCAAGCTGTTGTTTTAAGTTATATAATGTCAAGTATCACATATTTGCCTAACAAAAGGTACAGAAATTTTAGAAAAACATAATATTGCTAAAATAATAAATAATACCTTACTGTTTTCCATTAGAGAGGTTAGCCTAAAACATCTTCATTTATTACCTCTTACGCTTTTTATTTGGTTTTCTGTATAACTTGACTGTTCTTTTAAACCTCACAGAAGTGTGAGATCTGTTTAAACTGGTTAGAGTTTTGAATGCTTGCCTACATTTTATTGAGCTACTCGGAAGAAGATTGAAGCTATATTTTCTCTTTTATGCCTACCTAGATTTTGAGAACAATTTCAAGCAGCTGTCAAGATAAGGAGTGCTAGCTGTTAGTGTGTGCAGATAAAACATGTTAAGCATTTAGTTACCATTCAGAACAAAGACTGTACAAAGATGAGTAAAACTCTTCATGCACTGACTTCTTCTAAAAATGTTCATTCTCTCATTCATGACCATTTGCACAACTTTTACTCTGTATTGGAAACATGTGTAAATGGAGGCAACACTGAAACCTGGCTGTAAGTAATACAGTGATTAATCTTCTTAGACTTACCAGTTAGAATGCACTGAAGCATAAATCCTCATTCTTTAGTATAAATATTTTATGATGATTTCACTGTCTCAACATTATCCACTGAAAATTGAAGTCAACGAGAATATCAAACATGCTTTTGTCATTCAGCATGAAGTATTGCAATTTTTTAAAAAAAACATTTGCTAAATAGAAGAATAGAATTAATTCTTAATGTAACTGTTGGTTTTGACATTTTCTTTTGTTTGAAAGTAGGAAAACTTGAGCAACTAATTTTATTTTGGCATATATTTGTTTCCCAAATTCTGAGACTGTATCTGTATTATTGTACCTACCTAAATTCTACTTCTCTGTTTGCCTTGATGGGTGCATCACCCCTGTGTGGATTGACCATGCTGCAGAAATACACAAACTGGCTTTGCTTGAGGTATTTTGGATCTGAAAGCCAGGTATCTCTCACTTAGACTGACATCTCTGGAGTTCCCCATTGACAGGAGCAGAGACCAGTGTTTTCTCTTCTGCACACTTCTACAGTCTTAAAAATCACACATGGTTTTGGTGTCTACAGAGGATTGTGCTTTTCCCTTTGTTCTGTGTAATGAAGAGTTGACTGTTACAGTGGGCCATGTCCCTGTATTTTTTTTTTTTTTTTTAAGTTTTACCAGACTGGGAGGACCTTTGAGGGTTTTTCTGTCATTTTAGGTATCATAAGGTAGAACAAAAATATTCCTGATACTGATGATTTAACACAATATAAACCCCCGTGTTGGAGAGAAGCCCTTGTAGTCAGTGGGAAGATCACTATTAAGTACTTTGAGTTTCCTTGAAAACATAGCAGAGGCAATACGTCAGTTCCTTTAGTGGAGCAAATCAGTAATCATTAGATGTATGCTTTTCATAATCAACCTTTATTAGACTTTTTAAAATCAAGAATGTTAATTTTTTAAAACACTACATTCACACTGCTTGGCTTTAGTAAGCACTGCTCAGTGTTCCTATGTAAGTGGTTGCTGTAGAAACTTTGTATACAGCACCAGTTTATGCCTGGGTTGGAAAGACCATGACCTGAGGACACTAAGGAAACCTCAACCAAATAATGTACTCTGGAGATGGCCATAAAGCTGCAAAGAGGGGTGACTGGCAACGTGGGAGGCAAGAATGTGTCTGCAGTCTGGAAAGGGCTAGTAGATAACATGAAATCATCTAATCATGCCTGAGAGGGCAGACTCAGAATACAGTAATAAAATACACAAAGATACTGATCAGCAGCAGATCTGATGTTGTACAGGGAAACTTGTGATTCATAACTATTTTTGAAAGTCAGGACATTGTCACAATGTTTTTTGTCAATTCTGCTATGACAGTAGTATATTTTTATTGATTTATCCTTTACTCAGAGAAATGTAATCTTTTTAATTCAGATCGGGGAAAAAGAACATCCATGTTTCAGGAAGAAAGCTGCTATTCTTGAAAAAAACAAAATGTCAAACAACTTCAAATAATATTGACTGTGATATGCTAAATATTGAAAAGTTTTCTACTCTTTCCCAGCTGTCAGACCAAACTGCTAAGTGGCATCTGAAACCATCAGCTTTTCTTAGCTTTAAATAGTTACAGGAACCATTTGTCCCAATTGTCTCTAGCAATATTTTCTATATTAAGATATATTTTTGCCCTCAGTACAGTGGGTATCTTTGATTAACACGAACCAGTGGATTACACTGATTAATTCATCTCTATGTAAAGAGGTATAAAAGCAGATATCCCAGCAGTATTATGTGGTGGGATATGCTCATATTTAGTTTTCAGAGCTGACCTCTGAAGGTTTTCACAAAGTAGTATTTCATTTGGCATAATATGACCTTTTAAGCAGCTGTTCCTAGACACATTATCTTTGATTTTAAGGGTGTTGGCACAATGAGCTCAGGCATTTCTTCATGAAATAAAACAAGCTCACAGGGCTTGATTTTAAATTTGTACAACTGCTGTTTGTGTATGCCTTCATTATGGTTTCTCAAAGGATGGCAGGGCCTTAGCTTGATCTGAAGTATGTGAGCTTCCAATGAAGTCAGTCAAGGTTCCCCAGTGTGAGATCAGTTAGATACAAAAAGGTGTGTAAGATCTCTGCTTCTCAGAACTCTTCATGCTCAGGAAGGGGAGCTGCTCAGTGCCTGTGCAATACCCATGCCTACAGCTTGGAATCTTCCCAAATTTAAAATTAGTCTATACAGAGTCAATATCTACTGACTAGACAGTGATTACAAAACTTTCATCCTGATGTGCAGTTTTTCAGTATCCAGTCTAATTGCCCACAAACTCTGTGATGCTGACAGGGTTTTGTGGGTGTAACTTAGGAGTCTGGGACGGCAAATAACTGGGGTACAGCAGTAGCTGCATTTTGTGATTAACTCTCTAAGTTTATTTAAATCATTCTGCTCTTCAATTTATATTATATTTGCCGGGGATCTCAGACCAAGACAGACATTAAAATAGAGAGTTCTGTCATATGTCAGTTCCCACACAAGAATTTAATCCTTGATGCACATAATAATCAGTCTCTGCGTACATTTTCTCTGTAGCAATATTCACAAGAAGCCAGCTGGGTGTATATAATTATCACTAGGGAACCATAGTAATATAGTAATCTTCTTAAATCACTTTATAGTCTTTCTAGCCAAGAGCAAAAAGTGGTTTGGGAAGTTGGTGGTTTGTTTTTTTTAAAAAAAATCTCATACCTCATGGTAGTTAGTTGTTTGCTTCCTTTCTCTCAGCTACTTTGTACTTCAGATTTTAGATCTATGCTTTCAGAGAGAGGTCATAACTTAGATTAGTCACTGAAAACATCTGGCCATATGATGTTGGCCTTCAGAAAAGCAGATCTGGATTTTCTCAAAGTTTGGATTTCATTAGGGAAGGGTAAAAAGTCAAACTTTATACAAAGTTCTCAAAACCACTTTCAGCAGAAGCAATAGCGAAACTTGTAACTGTATATGCCTGGAAGGAAACAGAACAGTAAGAAGCAGCATGAAAGTGGGATTTTCAAAGAGGAAACCTGAAGTAGCTGCTGAAGGAGTGATAGTGGAGGTATTTATTGCACAGGCAGGTTTCTAACATGCTGGAGAACATCTTTAGCCAAGAAAGAAGTTTAATATCCCAGAAGGAGCAAAAAGAGTTGAGAAACCATATATAAGAGATGTTGGAAAGGATTTTAATTTCTTTTCAAGTAACTACAACACCTGAGAAAGAGCTACAGAACAGTTAATTGAACTATAGATAACATAGCAAAAAAAGTTGAATTAAATGATGAAAATAATTACTAGCTTTCAGTAATAGATAAAGTGCTCACTTATATAGTCTTTAACAACAGAAGAAAAGCAAAATTAAGGTAAAGCCAAGGGAAAAGAAACTTTTGACTCCTGTCCAGAAAATCATGTTTATATCTCTTAGAATATTTAAGAGTGACTAGAATGGCAAAACCCACCCATAAATTTTGTAGCTCTTAAAGAAGGCATGTGACAGTTTCCAGCAAAGTTCAGCTGGAACATTTTTAAGTGTATTGATATGCCAACATAAATAATTCTCACAAAGGCTTGTGTCAAAGTTCAGCGTGTACAGTGTACTGAGCTGAGCAAGTGAGCGCAGTCACTAGCATCAAATGGGGTGTTCTCTCACTCTTTTCTCACTGACTGTAAACAGATGCAACAAAAGCATTTCATGGGTAGTTAGCAGAACGCTTAAAGCCTTGAGGGGGTTTGATAACTCTTAATTTTGTTAGGTTTGCTCCAATGACAAGCAAAGACTGCAGAACTGCAAAAGAAATGGTTTTAAGTGGTGGTGATGGAGAGGAGGGACTCTAGTACAGAGGGGCAGTCTAAAATGCCCTCTGGCTCCCATGACAGTAGTGAGGTGAATTAAAGGGAAGAACACTAAAGGCTTGTGTAGCAAGCAATGAACAGAGAAGCCAGTGCTGCCTCCACCTGTATTGCAGCACCTTTAACGGGGATTGTGAGTTAAAGATGTGATCCCAGCACCTAAACTCAAACCTCATTTCTGTCCGAAAGTGTGGAAATAAGAGGCTGGAAATCCAGCAAGGACACATTTAGTCTCGTGAAGTTCCTACAAAAGGATCTCTGTAGGAAGTTCTAGGTATTACATGCAGCGAAATCAGTGCCTAGGCAGGAGAACTGAGTGATACTGTTTCCCTCAGCAGAAAAGGGAAAAAAACCAGAAAATCTTTTGATAGTGTTTGTGAAAGTAAAACTCTCCAGAGTATAAGCTTTAGACAGCAGAACTGCCTTTGCCTGCTGTCACTGGGCTCCATCAGCTTTCAAGAAGCGCAGGAGAGGGGCGGGAGGGAAGGGAAGGGCCGTGCCGGGGGGCTGGCAGTGTCCCAGAAGCCTGGCTGTGTCACTTCCCCGCGGGGTCCTCTGGGTGGCAGTCGGACATCAGGGATTATTCTGACAGGCGTCTTCACGAGTCCTTGTCGTTTTTTTTTTTTTTTTTCTTTTGTCAGAAAAACCTGAAAGTCACGTGCTGAGCAATACACCAACTTCTGGTTGACACTGACAAGGATACAATGTCAAAATAAGAAAGATACTTGTTTTCATTATTATTAATGATTATCGCATCTTTGTTAACTTTCTTGATTTAGGCTGAACAATCTTGGAGGTATTACAAAAATCTATGTTGTCAGGTCTGTTTTACAATGAATCTGCCTGAGTCAAAGGACATTAAAGTGAAGAAGCACTGATTTACACTTTTAAGGCACAATGTTATCTGCCTTGTGGTATTTACAAGATTAAAAGTCAGAATCCAGAATATTTTCTCTATTTTGTGGAAAGATATTTTACTCCTATGGAACTTTCAAAATGTTTAAAACTTTAGAAATGTCATTTCCAACCTTACCCAAAAAAGGAGCTAGACTAGCACTGTCTCAAATAGTACTGTCTGTTGCATACTGTCAAGATATGAGCTACTTCATTATGAGAACTTTATTGCAGTCTGTACTGTCTAGGACCAGCTGCCCATGTTTTTACTATTTATGGAAAAGATTATTTTCTGTAAATATGTCCATGACAAACCTTTGGCAAGAGAGTAAAACTTGCATGTAACGTCACATTTCATTCCTGGTCTAGGATCTGAACAAAAATAAATTAAAAAACCCAGAAAAGCTCAAGATCCCTTTTTCCCCCCTGCTGTTTCATCTTTAAATGTGAGCCTTTAACAGTGCCAAATGCAAACAAATGCTAAATAATTTTCATTAATGAAGTAGGAAGGGCGTGGAGCATTTTTACCTCTTATATTCTTGGACCTTCAACACTGGAAGTGATTTAACACAATGTGCAATAAAACAAAGGAAGAGTTACTCAGACTTAATATGTTCAACAGATGGTTAGAAGGGGTGGGAAATATAGCACCCTTTTGATTCAACCTGTATGCAGGTGATAGAATTTCCTTTTTCTTTTTTACAGTGCAAACACATTTGTCCTTCAAACATCCTCTTCCCTTCTTTGAGGTTCTTCTGTTCCCAGAGTGTCTCTAGCTGATGGGAAGAGGCTCCTTGACCCATGTGCGATAAAAGGTTTAAAAAATGAAATGAAATAAAATTGGAGAACCTCATGTGTACCCTTGTAAAAAGGTTTGTGTGACTTCCTCCTGAAACATCATAAGCTGTGTTACTGTGTTGGGCTTTTTTTTTTTTTTTTTTTTTTTAATCAGGAAAAGTTTAGACATAAAGACAATGAACCACATACTTTGGTGTTACTCTGCCTAACTCTATGCAGGCAGACTTCCACAGCTGAAGATAAAGTTTGGTTGCTCTGTTGTTTTCTTCTCTCTTGTTCTGTATTTCTGTACTTCATATACCATGCCCTCAATCATGCTATGAATAAATAGGTACCCCCTCAGCATCCCAGCTACTTCTGGATATGTAACATTTATCTACACTGGAATGAAATATCATGCAAAGCATCCATGAACCAAAGACATGCAAATATAAGGAAATATGGGGAGCTTAAGGTAGGCGTGTACATGACTCAAGAAGTCCTAAGATGTGAACTTGGGCAGCTGCATTGAAAAAACTGACTACTACATTTGGAAAATGAGGAATAACAATGGGGTGAGCAAGAAGAGGAATTACATGAAGAAGACTTGTTAAATTATGTCGGGAGGGACTCTTACTTACAGTTGGTTTAACTGAAATTGTATGATGTTGGTAGGAAACCAATTGCTTGACACCAATTAAATGATAGCCATGATTGGCTTTTGAATGTTAATTTTACTTCACTCATTTTACTTCTTTTTCAGCTTCTGAATTTCTTTGAGACACACTGTACATCCACGCACTTGAGCACCAACAAAGCACATAGATACTGATATGTAGGGGAAGGGATAATCAAAGATTGTTATTTCTATTTTTATACTCCTGGGAAGCACTTAGCAGCTTCCTGAGGAATGTTCTGTGCAGCCATGAGGTGCCACAGAAATACGCTTTTGCTCTAAGCATTCTTTAGTATTTAGGAGGCAGAGGCCCATGCTCAGTCCCTGAACCATAAGCCTTAAAAGCCCTCTAATTAAATGCTTATATCAATGGATCACTATTGGAGGTTTGGGCTTATCTTGTATCAAACTGCAGAGGTTCCTCAGTGTTGTAAACGCATGATCCTCGAGAAAGATACTTTCATAGTAGGAGGAGTAATCCTGTCAGGGAGTGAAAAAACAGAGTGAGATTTGGTGATCAGGGTGTCTGCCCTGTTGTATATGAACCTGTGTGGCACTGGCTTTTGCACCATAAATAGGTGCTTCTCAGTGTCCTTCCCTTGGAATCCCGCCTGAGAGCTCACTCGACTGTGGCACAGGAGTCCCACAGGTGAGAGTCACTAGGGACAGCAAAACAGAAGGAGACAGCAGAATGAACACTGTGGCAAAGAGGTCACAAATAAGACCGTACTGTTCCCCAGAAGCTGCTGGGGTGGCTCTCTGTTGTTGTATGTGTCCAAATGTAACCTAGAGCAGCCCTTGTAGTGCATGAAGGTGTCCAGGGCCTCATCCAGCCCACCGGCAGCCTGACTGTGGAGCTGTGCAGGCCATGTGGAACTGTCATGGCTGCTCCATTAGTCACACCAAAAGTGCTGCTCTCACGTTTCCATGGGACAGAGTTCTTTCAGATGCTTTCTGGCAGTTCAGGAATCCAGATTTTGCTGACTCTCCCCCTCCCTGCCTCAGCCCCTCTTCCATTCTACATACTGTCAGGAACTCAGCCCCAAAACTTCTGGGTGAGCCAAGATCTTAACGGAGCTCCTACACAGATTCTTTGCATGTCTGCAGAGTTATGTTTGTGTAATTAATTACTTGTTACTTGTGTGGCTCCAGAATTGTATACCTACAGTACAGAGAGATTCTGCTGAAGAATGTGCAGTGGGAATTTTGTAATGTTAAACATCCTCAGTGCATTTGAGGACACATATCCTGTAAGCATATAGCAATAATTCTACTTGACTGATATCCACTTCACACTTTCAATAAAATACTGAAAATGGTAAGTGCAGCTGAGGACAAACAGATGACATTTATTGTACATGTTTATTTTATTCCTGAAATATATTCAGGGCCAATGCTCCCTCTGGTGGTTAAAAATATCATTTTACTAAAGAATTGGCTATTCCCCACCTCTGTGTCTTCTCTAATGTAACACTGAGTAACACTGACCCAATTACAATTCTCTAACACATCTTTAAAAGAGTGTGGAAAGAAACACTGTGACTTGAGAATGTTACTCGTGTCGCACTGTACTGTTTCCCACTGTGAGCTGTAATTACTGGTCTAACACCTTGGAGCCAATTCATCTGAGTGCTCACAGTTACGTTAGCTGAAGGAACAAATGTAGAGCCTGCATTCACCTCGTGTGGCTGGGAATAGTCTGGGTAGAAACCACCTGTTGGTGGCTAGTGGCCTTTGCTCTGGATTTTTGGAGGTCACACTGGAGCACCAAAAGCTGATGACTGTTTTTAATGGCAGGTTTTCCTGTTAACAGTTAGGCCCTTTTTTTCCCTCTCCATTTGGAAACTGCATTGTCAATTTTTTGTCTTGAAACAGTTGCATTTCTTTGCCAAATATGCCCTCGCTAGAATTTCAGTTCAATGAACATTAACTTTTGGGAATAGGAAAGCACATGCATTTGTGAGAGGAATTCTGAATTTGTAGTACGTTGGAGTCAGCACTGACACTGGTCTGAAGACAGCAAAATCCTGGCAAGGCCAAGGCTTTGTTGGCTCCCAGCTCAGTTTCCCTTGCGAAGGCACAGCTGAGGAGCTGTGGTGGATGAACTCCAGCAAACCCCACTGTGCTGGTGTGAGAAACTGCTCTTACTGCCTTTCCACCTTATGTCCTGCTATGTCCTCCCCACATTGGTTTGGGCAGCTGCCTGGCCACCTGGTGAGCTCCTCAGCTCAGAGAGGCCAGACCAAGCTCACTCACTAAAGAAAAGGGAGTAGATTTAGTGAGCTCAGCTGGTGCAGTGGAGGCTGAGGCAACCATACCAAGTGGTGTAAGGAAGGGTGAGGTGGCACTATCCCTTTAAAAGGAGGAGGAGAGCCACATTTGCTGGGTAGATGAGTTTAGCTGCCTTGTGACATCTTTCCCTTAGACCGAGTTTTATGCCTTTTCAGCTGAAGGACAGACATATGTCTGTCCTGCCATTTCAGCTTCTGGGACATCTCTGGCAGAGGCAAATGTTAAGAAAGGAAGCATCTTTCAAATGGCTTTGGGAAGATCTACACATTGTTATTCACCATGTGCATGAGTTTCTGGAGAGCCTGAGAACATCACATTTGTACAGACACAGACACCCTGTGAGCCTGCACTTTGGGAAGCAGTTGATTTATGTCCATGTTACCAGTCTCTCAAGCCTAAAATTTCCCAGTGCAGCAGTCCCTAGGCAAAGTAATAGGGGAAATAATTTATAATGGTGTGGTGATTATTTCCTCCCCCTCAAACCCTTGATATATTACAGCTGAATCTTGTGAAATTACTTACTTTATGTGACTCTCTTGCTTAGCAATCTGCAGTTGTTCCATGTGCCAAACAGCATTTCATGGCTAATTTGGAAGGGTAGGTGTCAGAAAAAACATCAGCTCATGAAGTTAAGCTCTTAACAGGTTCATGTCTGTTTAAAAGTCCATTCAATTTTAATTTGAACTACCTAATGGAAAGGCATTTCACAAAAGCTGAACTAACACAGACATCTTGCTTATTAAATGAGTGCAGTGGTGACTGAGCACTTGCTGTCTTTTTACAGTGCACCTCCACGGTTTCAGCAGCTGAGTGGCAGAATATTCATTTTTGTGAGCTGAGTAATGTGTTCTCCTTTGTGCTTTCTGACAGCTTGCATTGAATCAGCAGAGGTACAGATGACATGGTTACATCTGTTTTAATTTTTGAGTCTCATGAATTGATTTGTAAGAAGCAGAAGCTCTTCCAATATTACTTGCCAAGATTTTGCAGCTGTGAATATTGGAACTTGAACAATACCTAACCCTTGCAGTCGGAGTGTCATGCTCTTCATGCATCATAGCTAGAAATCTCAGTGCTGAGCAAAAAATAAGTGGGGTAGCAGTGATGACCTGGTGCTTGCCAAATTATGTAGTGTGTGTGCTTAATGAGTTGCAGCATAAAAGTAGCACAAGCGCTTACTGTTGAGCTGTTTGGTTGGAACATTGAGTGAAGAACGGAACAGGCAGGCAAGCAGGGGAAGGATGCAGCTCAAGTGTCTCCTTGCAATGCAAGGCATCTTCAGGACACACTTATGTCTGTTCTGTGCAGCATAAGAAGTGATAGCTTCATCTGATCTTGAAGTTCCAAGTAAGCCACTTTACCACTTTAGGCAGGAAAGTAGCAGTGTAAATGTTGTTACCTCAGTGATCTGTGGGGTTTGATCTACTCAGTGACATTAGGATACCCTTCAGTCATATGACTTTGCGGTTTAAGGATGATAGAGTTTCTGTACTCTCTTACTCAGTGTAGATACTCTGAGATTGATAGAATTTCACTATAGTTTAGTGTAGTGTCACTGATACAAGAAAAGTATGATGGAAGTTTGTACTAACTCAAATGGAGTATTGAGGTAAAAGCTTTGTTTGTTAGTCCTTACTAGTGTCAGTACCACTGATTTTCTAAGGCTGTTGTACAAAGGGGCAGACTGATACCTGGCCTAAAGAAAGGGACTGGAACCCAGGAGACATCCCTAGGTGTGTTACTGGGTCTTGGTGGAATAGTTTGCCCTAACTTCTCTGACTTTCCACAAGTGACATGGAGGAGTTAAATCCCATTATTTGTGAAGCCTGAAATTGCAGAAGTTTGGACTTCTTACACAATACTTAGTTTGGACTATTTACCCTGAACTTGCTTTGCAGTAAAATCAAATGGGAAGGCAGAGTAGAGGCAGAGGGGTTCACAGTGTGTCAGTCCATGATTCCCGGTTAGAAAAAGCAGCCAAGGCTTATTCACATGCAGAGAGGGATCTGATAGCTCTCACATGTGCAGTCTCCTTTATGTTTCCTTACTTCCCTCTAGCAAAAGGATTAGCTCAGTTCCAGTAAGACAAATCATGAGTCTGCGGGTTTGGGGATGGTACAGACCTCCACATGCTCAGGAGTTATATTTCCCAGGCCTTGGAACATCCAGTACCTTGACTGGGTGTCCAGAAGTTCTGGACAAATAGCTAGTTGTTTTTCTTCGTGGCCTAACAGTTCAAGCCAGGAAAATAAAAATGTTTCCAGGGAAACCTGAATGTATCTTAGCTCAAAGAGACTTGGTATGGTCTCAACTCTGCTTCTCCAGCTGTTTTACCCCTCAGACAGGGCAGCCTGGGAGGTTGAAGATAGCCTTAAGAGAACTGACTACAGTTGCCTTGGAAGTGCAAGTTTTAATGTATTTTAAGCCTTTAGGTAACCTCCTTGAACAGCTAAAGCAGTCATTCCCTTAGGAACTGATTTATAGGCATGTTAAGGCCCTTTTACAGTTCCAGAATGATCTAAGGGAGCCTTAGACTAAGTGAAAATTTGATCTCTGAACCTCAGTTTTAACTTTCCTTAAGAATGGAGGAAAGACTATTTTCCTGTGTTGCAGGGTGCAGTGGTTCAAAGTGTGGTGAAATCCTCAGAGGCAGAACTTGTGAGTGCAGAAAGTATCAGCCATGTTACACCTGACTGATGTGAGTCATGTTACACGAGGCATATTTGTCAGTGGGTGTCAAAATAATCTTGTTTTCTTCTCATTTGCACATGTTGTACATTCTTTCAGCAGTGGAAGACCCTGTTGTATGTACTTGAGGGTCTTCTCCTTTCTTAGCCTATCTCACAGTGGGTCATGAGAGCAAGTGCCCAGGGTTCAGTGTGAAATTCTGGTCTGAATGATGTAACAGCTGATTTTGTAGAAGTACACTCGTGACAGCAGTGCCAGTTAGCCAGTCAAGGGATGGGTTTATGTAATTTCTTTAACTCTACAGGTATATTTCAAATTGTTAATTATTTCAACATTCATTCATAGGCCTGCATTGTGATATGTTCTTCCTTAAAATATTTTTCAAAACAATTTCAGTTACTTCGGAACTTGGACTTTGTGCCTCTTACAGCTGACCTAGAAACATATTTCTACAGCTGTTCTGATGTTTGCTTTGTTTTCTGGTCTAACACACTGCTTCTGATTCGGGTTACCAGCAAACTTTATTCTCAAACCATGATAAAGAATATTGGGAATTAAATAAAGGGCATCATGCCATTTCATCACTTCAAGGAAAAACGGAATGTGTGCCTCAGAAAGAACTCTTTCATTGAAAAATTTTATTTTTGTGGGAAGAAGGAGAGGAGAAGCAGCAGGATAATTTTTTTTTCTGGCAGGAATTTTTAATAAATTAATATTATTTGGATTTCACTTTCTTGTGCTGTTATTATCTCACAGTTTTCTCCCTTCCTCCTTGGCCCTGCTGTTCGTACCCATGAATAATGTCTCTTCCCCCTTGTCTCTTGATTTAGCAATATCCTGGACAAGGAACTAAAAAACAATATCAGCCCAGTAACTCCACAAATCTTCCCATTCCTCTCATTTTCTGACACTATAGCACCATGTCTGTTGGTTGTCACTCAGTTTCCTCTGCCTGCATGTCATAACTTTTTCTTTGCAAGATGCCTGTTATACTTCCTGGACAAATGAGCTCTCCAAGACTCAGATGTTCCCATGTGTGCAGAATCCTCAGCTGACCTCTAAGCAGGCAGCGTATTTCTGGGAGTCTTTGTCCTGAGCAAACAGGAGAAAAGTTCATTGTTAATGGCCATCTTGACATCACATATTAAATTGGTTGTTAATTACAAACTTCAATTTCATCTCTCACTGTTTTACTGAAAATCCTTAAGTATCTATAGTGTCCCTTTATGTGTTTTGAACTTCGTTTTATTTTCTTTTTGCTATCCTTTGGAAATTGCTGTATTTTGAGTTTCTAAAGAAAGGTGCCATGTTTGTTAGCTGTTTTCCAAATGTGTAAACTTTTTATTTTTGCAGTTTCCCACTAGCCTTTTATTCATCCAATATTCCCACAGTTTTTGACGGTATGAAGTGTTTCTGCTTATTTCACATCACACCCTGAAAGGACAACTGGTTACTTCCTGCATGGAGCAAGTGACTTTTGATTTGCTTGATTTGCTGTTGCCAGGAATTGACATGCATAAGTTTTTGACCCTCTATGTGTAGATTTTACAGCCTTTATTCAGACAGTGTTCCTCTTGGTTTCACTGGGAGTCCAAATATAGTGAATGTATAATAGCTGCAGTATTGATCTAGAGTGTGGATGGGGTTTCTGCCTCTAAATTTGTCTGATTTAAATACATTTGGGGTTGTAGGGAGAAGGACAGCACAGGTGTCCCATACAGCATTAAAGCAGAATCCAAAGGATGACACATACAATGTGTGTATTCAGCTTCTTGGGAAGATCCTATATCTCGATGCACCCTGTCTCTGAATCACCCTGAAATTCAAGTGACAAACCTGGTCTCCAAAATCTGCTGTTGGGAATGGCGTATCAGAAGAGTGGTAATTACCATTCATACACTAGTTGATCAAACAGCAATATTTGTGGTTTTCAGAAATTTGGTTGCTGATTTGGGCTGTTAGATTTTCTACTGGGTTTTAGCACTACCTCTGGAGGAATGCAAATAGGTTTTATTAGAGGGAAAGTGACCTTCCTGATCCCAGGAGTATAAATCTGTTGTGAACAGTGCTATCCAGAAAAAAAGGTTTAATTAACATTTAAAGAGTGCTTTTCTATTATGCCACACTCAGCCCCTGCCAATCTATTATTGAAGCATAAATATTTCTTTATTTACAATAATCCTTTCAAGTACCGACATGAACTCTTTGCTCTCACATGTAGCTTCTTACCACTTGCCAGGTTCCTTGAGCACAGAAATGGGATATGTGAGATACTTGAAGAAGGAGCTTCAGTTGTGTAGTTGCTAATTAGTTTTTTCTTCCACAGGGAGAAAGAGGCTTGCCGGGACTACAGGGTGTGATTGGGTTTCCTGGAATGCAAGGACCTGAAGGTCCCCCTGGGCCACCAGGACTTAAGGTAAAAACTTAAGCTTTAGTATCTAAACCAATCAGATTTCCATAAATTGTTGGCCCAAGAAAAGATAAAGCTATCTCTTTTCCTTTTCAGGGTGATACTGGAGAACCAGGACTGCCAGGAACAAAGGGAACAAGAGTGAGTTCTGCCTTACTTTCTTGCAGTTCTGATGTCTTTGGGTTCATATGTCTTTAACTCTCCATGGCTGTCTTCAAGTTCAAGAGGAAGTTAGTCTCTGAGTTAATGAATGACATCCCCTTGTGCTGCACAATAATTTCAAAATTCTCATTTCTAACTTTGAAGTTCTTCCTGCATTGGGCAGCCAGTACCTTTATTCATTTGCACTTTTACCTGATACTTATCACTGCACCAAGCGCTGGTTTTAATATGCCTTTGATATCTTCCTGACACACCAAAAGGCTTTTTTCCAGCTTCAGAATGAACTAAGCTTATTTCCTCTTGCAAAATTCTCCTTTATATTTGCCACCTAGCCTTGAAGCACTACAGCAGAGAAGCTGACACACTCATGAGTGGGTGTGTGCTAAAAATGTGCATAAGATACAGAGCAAATTAAAGCCAAGGACAATGATTTCTTAACTTTGCTAGAAGAGGCTCTGAATATTTGTGATCTTCCTGTGTAATCATTTCTGTTTAATGGGGCACTTATATAGCAATTCTTTTGGCATATTGTATTGGCCAGGGCCATGCCTTTTGGGGTTTTGTGAGGTGCCAAGCTCTTTCTGAACATTTTCACATTTCCTAATGTCATAATGAAAGAGGATTCAAATTACTTGACCAGTAATAATGCATACATTTTCAGCTATACCCTCTTGCTCACAGATTCTCAAAATGTGATCTCAGTTTTGTTCTCCATTTGCCTGCAGTTGCTGCAGCAAATAGAATTTACTGAAGTAACTGCAGTTTATGAGGTGTTACGGAGAGGATATTCTGCTAGATCAAGAAATCTATATTTCAATCCATGATGTTTGTGTTGACCTAGGATATCCTGAGTGTTAATGTAAATTGGCATCTCCTGGCAAATGTATTTGTTAGCTGCAGAGTAAGTAAAATGTATTTTAGCAATTACAAAGTTTTGAAAGATGGAAATACACTGAGCTCAGGATTCCCATAGATCTTTTCTGCCTCATAATACATGTCTTAGGAAATGCTGCATGGATAAATAAGATGATAGGATGAAAATTGTGTGCCAACTTAAATGCCTGATTCATTACACTGGAAAGCTGTTCAAGGAGAAAGAATTATCTCAGCCTGGTAGGACTTTTGATAATAATAATGAATAGATACACTGATGAGTATGAAAGACAGAGATGCATCTTTATGGTGTGTTAATATTGTCTTCTGCTATGAAGAGAAGCCTACAGTAAATTTTGGGAACAATGTTTGTGAGAAGGCAACCCCTGTACATTCCCTTTTACCTCTACATGAGGCTCTGACCTAATTTCTACTGCTCAAAACGTTGAAGAAATTTCACAGGTTGCTTTCAGTTATTCATTACTAAGGTGACATATTTGAGAGGTTTTGAAGATTAGAGCTGTTTTGTCAGGGAAGTTTAAATGCTACTGTCAGAATTGGAGATGCAAATTGGGCTGCAGCTTGTCCTTGCTGTTTTGTGGATTTGTCATTTCAGTTTGTGTTTTTCTCAATTGCAGGGCCCCCCAGGAGTATCAGGCTTTCCAGGAAACCCAGGCCTTCCTGTACGTATGAAGTATATATGTTTTTACAAAGAACATCAAACTTTTAGTGATGACTTCTGACCTGGATTATTCCTAATATTGCCGATTACTTTCTTTTCATGTAGGGTATTCCTGGACAAGATGGCCCTCCTGGTCCACCTGGCATTCCAGGATGTAATGGCACAAAGGTGACATTTACATATGTTTATAACAGCATCTCTCTGTTGAAATAAAAACATCCTTCAAGCATTTGTTCCCTAAACAAAACTGATTTCTCTGTTCCCCTTAGGGTGAGAGAGGTCCAGTAGGTCCCCCAGGTTTACCAGGACTGACTGGAAGTATAGTAAGTAGATTCGTTCCTGCTTGATTCACTTTTTTAAATGCTTACTCTTGAAATGCAAATATAACTATAGGAAATGATATAGAGTTCAAGATGTAATATATACAACACTGAGGAGCAATAACAACAAATATGTCTGCTTTTTTCACAGGGACCTCCAGGACCTCCTGGAATGAAGGTACATTTTACTCTAAGTGTATTTATATCCTGCTTCTAATGATAAAAATTTGTGTGATCTCTACACCCTCTAAGACCAGCAGTCTTTACTTAAGGACTGAAAAGTTGTATTGACTTGTTTCACTTTATGCTCTGTTTTGCAACCCCACTAGAAAAAGACAGTGGGGTGACCTCCTCACTTAGTAACAACTGAATATATGTGTTGTTCCATGCAGGTCTCAAAAGAGTAAATACTATATGGATTACAACACAAAAAAAGTAGTGCATATCATTAATAATGCATTAACACTATGGTGGCCACCTAATTGTTTGTAAAGGTTTAGATAGGTTTTATGATTCAAACATTTGGGTTTATATTGACATTTGATTTATCTAAAAAGTTGCACATGGATAATGTTTGTGGAAGAAGGTCATACACCCCACAATACGAGAATCATTCAACATATACTAAACAGTTTTCATACAGAAAAAAATCAGACTAACTGACTAGATCTCAGTGCATTTTGTGAACTGGAGAATGAAGCATTGAATGACATCAGAGAGCTTTTTGTCTTTAAAATGAACAGATACTATTTGGAACTGTAAGCTAAATATAAGTCTAAATATAATCTCAAATTTGCAATGACATGGCAACTCAAGTTTTAAAATGTCTATTTCTCTTACTCTCAGATGGGAAGAACTGACTCATTGTAGAAACACTGATGTACTCAGATATTTCTTCCCTAGTCGTGTATGCATAGATACAGAACTGAAATAAAATCACTTACAATATTTTAACTTTGTACAAAAACACAGGAAAAACAGGACCTTTTGCTCTCAAAAGAAGGGACATAAAGAAATGGATGGCCATCAGAATAGTTTTCTAAAGTAAGACTAAGTGTGTTCCTTTCCTGAAGAAATAAACACCATAAAGGGCCTTTATGTCAAAATTAGGTGTAAGCATGAAGATCTCAGTCTGGGAAAGAGATTATGAGGTTACCACTTCTCTCAGCAGCCAGGTCAGATGCTCCAGTTTTGTGGTGACACTGTAGTAGTGATAGATTTCATGGAAAAATGATTTCTGACTACCATTACAATACAGAATGAGGTATGAAGGTAGTTTTGGTACTGGAATCTTTTCAAGCAGCTTTAAAGTACATTTAGCAATTAAGGTCTTAACTTTTAATATCTCTATGTTTCAGCTGAATTAAGAGAAATAAGGGGATTTTTTAAAAGTAATTTCCAAATGATTCCAAAGTATACATAGCTCCAGCTTGAATGTATTTGAATTGATGTTCAAGACTTATTCTATTTTTTTTCTTATTATAGGGAGATCCAGGTGAAGTGATTGGTCTTTTACCTTCTGGTGTGCTGAAAGGTGAAAAAGGGTTTCCTGGACAACCTGGACTGCCTGTAAGTCTGAATGATGTTTGAATAGCAGTGAGTTTCAATTAAAATCATATCAGTATCATGAAAATACCATATAAGAATCACTTTCTTATGATGCCATTTGAATTTTTCATAGGGTCCACCTGGAGCTTCAGGGTTTCAGGGACCAATGGGGCCAATGGGGCCTCCAGGAGAGCCAGTAAGTTTCCTTCCATGGAGATTTGCACTTCACCTACAGATCTTTATTACGGGAATGTTCTAGAAGGTGTGTCTAGCAGGTCTTGGTTGGGATTTGGGAAAGATAGTGTGTGGTTCCAGGCTTCTTGTCCAGCCTCCAGAACTCTGCCATGGCAGAAATTACTAGGCAACACGGGTTTTCATTGGCAGCTACTCCTGAAGTCCTCTTCTCTTCTTGCACTCTTGGAGGGTATTTTTTGTGGGGGAGAGACTGTAACTGTTTGTCCTTCTTTCCTGTCTTCCCCAAATTAATTTATAGAAAATAAACTACATAGAAAGCATCCAGATCAATATCCAGTTGTTTGCTGAGGTTATTCTTATGGGTAGCGGCAATGAATGTTACCATGGAAGCAGATTATCATCTATCTGTTTTGATGATAATTAATGAGTTCTCTCAGGTTATGTTTGTTATTATTTTTTATTCTAAGTTGTGAATTATGCACAACAAGAGAAAAATGAAAGTACTGGATATAATGAAAAGATTTGCCTTTTGCTGTTTTCATAGAATAAGGCATTATTCCACTTAGTGTACTCTATACGTGGACATGCTAAAATGTATTGTCTTGTAGGGTCCCCCAGGGGCACCAGGACTTCCAGGCGAAAAGGTAAGGCTCTTTAATACAAATATTAAGTCTGTTTATTTGTTTATTTTGCATACCAGATCCTCAAAACTCTGGAAACTAACGGTCCTAAAGGTATGGGGGTTTTACGCTTTGGGATCTATTTCTGTGTCTTAATGGACATCATAAAGACAGATTTTTACCACTTTTTTCACATTTGTCTAGCCCTGTTATCTCACTTGATCAAATCAGTAGTTATTACAACTTTCTATGGTTATTTGAATAAATTTTAAAATGTCAACATTTTCACTAAAGTGTTGGGTGAAAGAGCATATTGACAATAAAATTATCTGATAAATTTCAATCCATTTTTTCAGAAGTTGCTTTGACACAGGGCTTAAAAAAACAGCAGGGAGGTTAGGACATGATTATTTGTTTTACACATGCGTTTAAAAGACATATTCTGTCTTTTATATTCTCCGTTAGCATTTGATGTGTACATAATATCTTCATATATGTATATATATGCATGTATGCACTGCTGATAAAAATTGAGTAAATGTGTGTAATTTACATTTTCAGGGCTACATGGGCTTGGGCTTTCAGGGTCCCAAAGGAGAAAAGGTAGGTCTCTTGTAAACTTCTAGAGAACAACTGTCAGAAATTGTCTTGATATTTTATTTTAAATAAAGAAAACTGTTGAAATCAATCGATGGAGAAAATCAGGATTGTAATTTTTGGGACACCTGAGTAAATCTGTAACTTACACCTAAATGAACAAAAATTGTGAGCAGTTACAGACTTTTTAATGATGATGTTATATCTGACATTAATTTAGGTCATCATCCTGTTTTCCAGCTGTGCCTGGAAAGCTACTTTAAATTGCAGTAGGCAGATCTGGAAACATTTATTCTGTATATTAGGACTCACCATGAGATTTTTTTAAAAATCAATTTAATTCTAAGGGATAAGATTTAATGTGCTGTTCAGAATGATCAGCATTAATTGTGGCAGGACTCTAAGGCCTGTCTGCCTTATTTTGGTTTGGTAATGTACACATTTGAAGCAGGTCTTTCGGCTGTCCCCTTTTGTTGTGTTTTGACACAACTAGGAAGAGGTTTCAGAGCACACAGACTGGTTTACTTTTGAATGAATCTAAGCCAAAATATGTGCTCCAGGATCCCATTTATTCTTTTAATCAGCTTCAGATGGGAGGTAATACATGTCAGCTTAAATCTGTTACCTCTCA
>VYZT01025166.1:4361-19917 GCA_013400735.1 Pomatostomus ruficeps
TTCCCCCACTTTCTGATTGACTAAACTGATGATAAAAAGTTGAATAAAAGAATCTCCACAGAGAAGTATGAGACTCATGAGTTTGTGCCAAGGTAGCATGTGCTAAAAGCACAGTGTAATGTTTGGCTGCTTTATGTAATTTTGTATTTGGCACATTAAGAAAAAGAAATTGAAATAACCATATAGAATGTAAGGAAATGTTCTTGGCTACCATTTTATAATTTCTGTACTTCAGAATATTAGATAGTAATGATTTCCCTACTTATAAAGACAACTTTAAAAAAACCAACTCAATGTAAGAACCAATAGAATCAACTGAGTACAAATTAAATTTATAAAGCTAACAGAATTTAAAAGTATAATTTAGTTTCCGTCTTCTCAGATAAAAACTAACCTTTAAAAAAGCTTGCCAATTCTTTATTACAATTTTTAATCAAGTATTTAAATACATTTAAAACTTTCAGAAGTTTAGGTGACAGAACAAAAAACTGAAACAATCAACCCACCCCTCCAAACATCTGTGAATTTCCATCCTCATTTAAAATTAATAAAGGGCTCAAAAATTGCACTTTTATGATGACTATCTAATTATCCAAATCCTCCCAGCTGGCATCACCCATTGATGTGTCCCATCCATGCAGTATTGCACCAATCAGAGCTTTCAAAGGGTTAAGCCAGACTGGAAATTAATCTGCTCTTTCAACAGCTGAATTTGGTCATTTATAAACGTACCAAACTTTTAGTGGCAACACTTCGATGTGGTTGTGCAAGGCAGGGTGTTGAATACATATATAACAGATGTCGTAGCCGGTTATATACACGACACCAACTGTACAGAGCTCAACTCAGTAGCAAAAAAAGGCAACATCCAGAGTAATTTTCTACATTGTACTAACCATACAAATCATAGCAATCCCTTTCAAATGCTATTCAAAACTACTTAGGCTGTAGAAATTCAAGCAACCTTCAGGCATAATGGGACTAAGGATGTACTACATAATTGAACAATCAGTTTGAGCGAAATACTGTACTCTGTACTGGAAAAGATAACATTTTACTTCCAGCCAACAAATATTTCTGTAAATAAACTAGCGTTATGGTCCTAAGGATTAAGTCATAACATTTCTCATAAGAAGTGATTAATCTTTACAAAAAGGCAGGAAAATGAGACAGCTACTGCCACCCACTTTGACATTTTCGTTCTTTGAAAAAGAAAAAACAACAAAACCCCCCCCAAAACACAACAAAAAACCTGTGAACTAGTTTATGAACAAGAGCTATCAGTAATGCAGATTGCCAGATGAAATAATTTATCAAGTATATTCCTGAGATAATAATCTTTTACTCTCTGCATTGAGAGAACACAGTGACATTAACCAGCTTTACTAAGAAATCTGATAAGCTCTGCCATTCAACACACAAGTCCTGAACAAGAGCTCACATTTTCTACACCAGCGACTTCAGCCCTGTATGAACCATATCCTTCTTGTTGTTGTGTTCAGCTGATGCTTGGAGTCCCACCCATTTGTGGAAGGCTTCCCCAGGAGTAATTTTGGATGTCTGGACGCTTACACCTACTTTCCACAGGAAGTAAACCAAATAAAAAGCTTCAAGCAATGATACTTCATTCCAGTGCTCTCACTTACTTGAGTTATTTTATCAACCCCTTGGAAGCCATGTTTCTCAAAATGTTCAGCTATATTTAGGAAGGTATGACGTTCCAGGTAACGGCAGTTACTGAGTGCAATTAAAAGTCTCTGCTCCTAAAAATTTAAGAGAAGAAAGAGTATACCATTTAAAAACAGAAGTATCAGCATAACCAATACTGTAAATGTATATAGAGTATTTTACTGACTCTATGTGCATAATAAACATGCTCATAAATAAAGTGGAGTTTACAAATACTTTTGTCAATAAACTACTGAGAACTGAATGAATATCAAGTATGATGACTGAACATGCTTCTTCTTATAGGATCTGGAGCATTCATTGGAATAGCTGTGACTAATACAGAACTGTGGTTAAGACTTCTTTACAAAAACTAGGTTTGGACAGCTTTCCAGGAAGCTGTTTCTGGATTTTACTTTGTTTCAATAAATATACTAAGAATTACGACCATCATAAAATTAACGAAGATCACTTTCACATGAAGCTGGCTAAACAAGGGAAGCAGGTACTGAACAAATGTACTCCCTGACTCTAAAACAACTAGAAGGTTCTGAAGTACATGATACAATTTCAGCAGTTTGAAGAAATTCTAGGTGGTTATAACTTATGTCTGTTCTTCAGTGGTTTTTTAACTACAAGGGAGTCAAATACACTCTGGAGTTATAACAATTGCCTTTTCCTGATCTACATATAACAAGATATAGTTTCCAAACAAAGAACCAAACAAGACAGAACTACTATTTTAAATAGTTTGGGTCTTCCCTCTTTCCCTCTTCTTCTTTAAATTGCAAACTACTTTTCCATCTCATATGAAAATCAAAAATCAACTGAGAAAATATTTTGGAAATAAAATGATCCAACAATGAAGTCACCGTAACAGCACCGATCTGATCAAAAATAGTATTGCTTTTCAGACCCAGAACTCCTGACAGTTTTGTATTTCAGTAATACGATGACTAGGACTGAGAGTTGCTTTCTACTTTAAGTTTTAATCAGTTAGTATGCAGACTATTTGAAAAATGCGAATTTAAAAAATACAATGACCAATCTTACTCCAATCACTCACTTTCTCTGTTCTCATTCAAGAAAGAGAAGACAAAATGTCTTGTGATTTACATAAGAAAATGATACCATGGAAGCCATACATTACCTAAAATTATGCTTTCTTTTTTTTTTTTAATGTGTTAGTACCTATAACATATGGGAAGAAGCCCCAGCCACAAGTTAATAATTAATATTAAATCTATGTGTTGCAAGAATAAGATGATATAAAGAACTAGTTATTATAGTCTACAATTCACAAACTTCCCCCAATTTGGCAATCTGTGATTCTTTATCGTAGCAGAAATGTTTAGTGCTCTTGCAAATTAGACAAAGTTGGGCTTCTGACAACATTTGAAACCTGTACTAAGCAATATTAATTTCACAAGACGTTCTCAGTGGGTTTCTTGCAGGTAAAACCTAGATTTTTTCATCAGCTGCTTAACTGGAAGAAAGTACATTAACCGAAGTGTCAAGAATATTAAAAACTTTCCCCAGCTTTCTAAAAACCCAAACCAAACTAGCCAAACAAATAACCAACACTTACTGTCAGTAAATTTTCTGGGGAAAAGTGTACTACTGAATATCTGTATCTTTGTGGGTTTTAAAAGGTAATTAATAATCAGACTGATTCCAATCTAAAACAAGGTCATAAATCAGAAGTCAAATCCTCAGCTGACTTAACACCAGTGATACTTTCACTAATTTCTGTAATGCCATTTTAGTTTCTGAGGATGTGCTTCTAAAAATAATTTTCATGAGTTACCTTAACATGGAATACTAAGATACCATAAAAACCAGTGCTTTCAATAAGAACCTTATATCCTTGTATTTTCTCATGCTTATGTATCTAGGAAACACTTGTAGAATACAAAATTATTCTCTATAAAAAAGGAAGACAAAACAAACAATATTTACTATATTGCAACATTAAAAAAGAGCCAGATTCCTGTATATTTGAGAAATATTTTCACATCAGCTTTTAGAAATAGAAGCCAAACTTACTGAAGAAAGACTTGATTCTTCGTGAATGCTTCCAAACAAATCCGGAGATGAAACATCCACTGAAAGACTAGAAATGTTGTTTAAAAAGTAAATAGTATAGTGCTTTTGATTATTCAAAACATGGTGAATTCAAACGAACAGGTATGAAATGGAATCTTGTTTCAAACCCCCCTTACACTAGATAACAAAGCAGCCCATGTTGTTCAGTTTTTCCAAGATGCCCATAAAAGCCTGCAGGAGGAGCTTGGTGGTCTGACAGTACTTTTCTAGCTACAGACCTTTCCTTTCCTTCCTAAAGTGTTTTTCTTTTCTATAATTTCTTTGTTTTGTCACAGATTCTGTTTTCACACCTATCCAGCCAACAGTCACCTAAATAGGAAGAAAAAGAAATTGCCTCAAAACCAGAGTTAATTTGTCCTTTCCAATGCATATTGCTACATTTACCAAGTCTCTGGCTTTTCACAAACGAATGTTTGTAACTCTTGGGAGCTCAGGCTACTCTGACTTGTTTTGGTCTCTAAAATAAGTGGCTCATAAGCATTTATTGAACAAACAACTTTAATGAATTTAGCAGAAATACCAATAGAATCAGTAAAAAAATAGAAGGGAAGAAAAGAAAGGCAGGGGATGTTCCACCATGACTGGACGTTGCTTAGTGACAAGTACAACTGATTCCATGTAAAGTCATGTCAAAACCAACACATCTGCTTCAACAGCACACAACTTCTGTCACTGAATAAAATGGTAGAAGTAATGTAATATTAATTCTTTTGTACAATCTTTATTACATGATGCCACACAACGTTTTTGACATTAAAAGTACCTGCTCTTATTTCAAAGCATCACTATTCAGAGGCAAAAGTATTCACAAGAAATACGAAATACAGAAGGGATAAACCCACATTCCTGCCGAAATTTAAGACTTGCACCCACAGTTTCAGAATACTACACATAAATCTTATTTCTTTTTACTTACTGTGATGTATCTATGTCACCATCAGGTTTGGTGCTCAGTTGTTCCAAACAGTCTATAAAGCCCTAGGAAATAATAAAGCAAGATTTAAATTTTCTGCCAGACCTAAAAAAAGTTTTCAAATTCACTTTTACCACAGTCAATAAAAGCAGAACAATCATCATCACCTTTTTTTGTCTTAAACCTTACATAAATACAGTAACATTTTAATTACAATTTTTGAATGCATGTTTTCTATTTTGTGTTTACTTGTAGGAAATTCGTTTACTTGTAGGAAAACACAGTAATTTTTAATCCTGGTAAGTAATTTTCATGATGCATGTCTAAAATTATGCAGCGATAATCCGCTGATTAGCATGGTTAACAGCTTTCATGTGTTCAATCTGAACAGTGGATCCCAAGTAAAAATTGCAGAAGCCTCACTATAATCCTTTGTTGCTTTGGCTCATGGTTTTTTATTTGATGAGACTATTAAAATGGTTCAAAAACCTAAAGAATACTATTACCTAATTTCAAATCAATTTAAAAAAATCAGAATTTGCTACAGAGAACACTGTTTTCTGATACAAAAATTAGAAGCCAGATCTTCAGCTAATGAAAATCCATATTTCTCCTCTTACTGCAGCATATAAATGTTAGATGGCATCAGCTCAGCAAGTGTCAATTGTCAGTAAAACCTTGAACAATCCCATTCACTAAA
This sequence comes from Pomatostomus ruficeps, assembly GCA_013400735.1. Lineage (NCBI taxonomy): Eukaryota > Metazoa > Chordata > Aves > Passeriformes > Timaliidae > Pomatostomus > Pomatostomus ruficeps. Next base: position 9,749 of record VYZT01025166.1, read on the forward strand.
ATACTTGAATATGTCACTTACCCTCTGAGGATTTGCCATCCCCGGATTTAGCTAGTTAGCTCTACCTACTTTTAAAGTCCAACATTTCTTGGTATCCCAGAGTGTACCAGAGGAATAACACAGTCATCAACTTAGGCTGCCTTTTGGGAGTTGGGTAAGGTACAATGCACACATTCTTGATAGTCAATTGTGTTGACACTTTGATACTTCAAAGCACTCAAGTTACCTGCATGATCCCAATGCTTAGCTGGCACACATCCTCCTGTGTTTTCTGCTGCTGGAAAACCTGAGGGTGCAAGCATATTATTTCAGCTGAACAGTTTCACATGGCCTTATTCTCAAGGAAGGCCTGAGTAACTTATCCCTAAAGAGATGACACAATTAAAGGAATGGTTGCTGGGACACTATTTTCTTATGGATCAATTTCAATTTTTCTCCATCCTAAAAATGGGAAAGAGCACGCAAGTCCCAGTAAACAGTTTGATAAGCATAAGGAGATAACACAGTAAAAGGAAGGAAGTCCTAGTACATGTGATGTGTGTCATTGTTGGCTAATGGAATTGCAGCAAAAACTCCCAGGATATTTCAATATCTTTGTGTCCTAGAAAGAAGGATTCATCATGCAGGTGCATACACTGCAAATTCTTTTGAAAAATGTTCATTAAGAAAATAGACAAGCTAATCATAAAGAATAATGTAAGTGAGGAGAGAGAAACTATACCTATACATAGGGCCCCAAGGGAGTTCGGAAAAGTGTTAAACTCCCTTAGAGCACTGAAACCTGAAAGAAAACATCAATGTTTCAATCAATCAGGGCCTCAAGGTACTGAGGAGATGGGGACAAAAAATTGAATTAGAGTTCTTCAAGTAATTTGGATCCAACACTGAGTGAAGAGTGACTCCTAGGAATGGCCTCTCCCTTTTGTATTTTAGATGTGATGTCTACTGCTATCTGAAAATTACATGAGGAGCACTTTTTTTCAAAAAAACAGCTTTAAGGATTTAAATATAGCTTCAATCCACCCCATACACACAAATTACCCTTAACAAAGAAGTCTAAAAGCTAGAAAAAGTGAAAAGGTGTATATGGGAAAAAAAATAAAGAGGAAAGTTATACCCTTGGATCATTCTCTGAAAGTTCATTTTATGTAAATTATTATTGGGTTTCTGAAGAAGTAAAATGAAAACATAAATCAAAACTTACACTGGCTTCTCCAGGTTTGCAGTCCAGCACAGTTTTAAGAGATTGCAATGAATGAATAATACACTGTTCAAACTGGGATGGCTGAAAGTCAAATGAGTTGTTAGCTGTAGATAAACATGTTAAATATACACTACACAAATACATAAAAACTTACAGGGTACATGCTAAGCTCTTTATTTCCAAATTATCCCAAATAAGGGGGGNNAAAAAATTACCAAAAAGGGGGGGGGGGGGGGGCCCGAGAAAAATCACACTTCATATATTACCAGAGGACCCTTTCATAGTGATGCGCTTTTGTATGTAAGTTATCTACAGAATAATTACCATAGATCAATGTACATTTTTTAATCCGAATGAGAGACTTTTACACTGAACAGCCTTGTATAAAAGGCTCATGAAGGAGTTTTAGAGCTGTTTGTGGTAGCATCAGAGATGCCTGTTGACACACTCCTTCCTCCACTCCTTGATCCAAGCTGGGCTAGAATTTTGCCTGGGATGTCCAATATTTCTGCATTGCATTTCAGCAAAAGGTTTCTAAGAAAATTGGACTGAAGCTGTTTTCAAATAGAACAAAAAATAGTTCGAGGGGCTGTTGTTACCTTCAGGTTTCCAAACCTGAAATATGACTGTCTGGATAACATGGATCAATTTCACCCTGAAAGTGCAAACAAGTTCACAGCAGAGTCATTAGTAATTTTTTCTTCATCTTTCTCTCTTCCCTGGTAAGTAATACTTTATTTTTTAAATGCATCTATCTCCTGCTATTGGGCAGGAACCTGTTGTGCAGGGCAATGGGAAGCAGTTACAGCTCCAGAAAAGAGAGACATCGTCTTACTGGATTTGGCTCAAAGAAGTTGTCCTGGGGTGATTTGTGCTCTGTATTTTCCTATCGTCTGCTTATGCCCAGGAATGGGTCCTGTAACCTTGAGCTGGCAGGGAGAAACCTGGCATGCTTTGTTTTTATCTCTTTGTGATAAAGCGCAAGTTGTTTGTTTTTTTTCCCCCCCCCAGTAGTCTGTCCAGCGGTGAGTTAGGACAGAGGGGTTTTTTCTCCCTTCTCACTGGGATTGCAGTTTGTTTTTTTTTTTTCTCCCTCTTTTTGGACTTTTCAGCTTGTTTTTTTTCCCGTCCAGAAAATCAGACCATCTCTGGGGGAGACAGCCAGTGGGACCCTCGCCAGGAGCTGCCCGACCCCCTGGCCCAGCTGGGCCAAACTTTCAGGAGGAGCCAAACCAGAGAAAGGAGAGACTCTAAAATCCACTATCTTTCTCCTCAGCAGACAAGGTTTACTGTCTAATATTATTAATTTCTTTTTTCCCTTGTGCCTGCGTGCACCTTGCTTGTTAAATAAACATATTTTTTTTCACTTTCCTCCAGGAAGATTTTCTTTTCGAACCTTGGCTGGGGGGAGGGGCTGAAATTCTGCCTTTTAGGGGAGATGCCCTTTCAGAGTCTCCTCCCAAAAAAATTGTCTCAAACCGGGACAGAAGTGTACAAAAAAGTTTGTAAGCCCTGTAAGCTTGCTTTTCATTCAGTTAATAGGTTATGGCACATGCCATCAACTTTAGGTTTAGGAGTAACTTTTATTTCTTTAAATGGTGGAGGTGGATTGTGAAACTTATGCTCAGATGGTAAAATGACAATAATGAAAAAAGCCACTAAGACAATTTGTCTTTAGTATTTTTGGATCCCTCAAAAGAAGAAGGCCAGCAGTGAAGTGCTGCTCTTGGGTTTTTGCTTCCACACTATAAAACATGACATCTCAGGAGAGGAAAGTTGTTTAGATATGCGACTTTTTGGATACTATGAAGCTGAAAAAAACAGGTTCTGTGTCTCATTGTATCTTTTACCTGGAGTATAAATGCTGAAGGGGTCGTCAACCCGTATTTCCTGCAAACTCATAATACAGTTTTTACCTCAAGCCTAAAATGTCCCCAGAGAGACTGTCTGCCCCTTTTTTATACTGGTTAACTTTTGCTCTAATATTACTGCAGTGAGCTCTACTTCAGTAGGTAAATAATCTTGCTATGACAAAAACATAGTCAACTTCCACACTAAAATTTGGCATGTTTCAACCATGGCCTCAAAAGATAACTAGGGAAGTGCTGTATACAAGGAATGAATGGGTGATTTTTAAGTAAAAAAAAAAAAAGACTTAAGCATTTTTTAATAAAGATGGGTTAGGATATACAGCACAAGCATAAAGAAACAACACTTTTGTGGAATAACCTTCCCCCTGCCTTCATTCAGCAGATGAACATAGTGACAAACAGAAAAGTTAAGGGACTTGCCCACAGCAGCAGCTACTGAAATCAGGACCAGGAGGTGTAAGTCTGGTTATACTACTACAATTGACAACAACACTCCTTCCTACAGTATGCATATTGTGACTGCTTAATGTCCTCCTACTCAACTTCTAACACATATTTATAGACGCAAATAAAAAGAACTAAAAAAGTCTGTGAGCATTCCCTTAGATAACACACACAAAGCAACTCTCCCTCCCACAGGCCTTTTCTGCTTTCGCAGATTGTTTTTAAGTCACACCTACAATGCACTTGCTGTGTTTTAGGCATTACTCATTACTGTTTATTTCCAGAAGCATCTCACTAATTTATCTGAATTTGGTTTCAAGTCATTGGTTGTTTGCATGTAGGCAATCTCCTAAATTAGTTGCTTTTCAGTTCAATTTCTCATTATAACATGTAAGTGACCTATTCATTTAGCTACAGACCAATTCCACGGTAGTGTGCCTACTAAGTTATGAAGCATTTTAATGTGAACTGAACTTGTGACCTCAAGTATGATTTTTTATTTCAGTAAACCATCCCTGAAATAAGAAGCTTAACAATGGAATTTATTATTGTTTATCTCAGCAAAAGCATGCTCAGGGTCAGAAATTATACTTAAACATTTAAATAACCCTACCTAAGGCACAAAGCCATGCTACATATCTTGATGCCCTATTTTTATTAACATTTGTCTCTTAATACATAGCATATACTTGCAAAACTTTTATTTATGCTGGGTTTTTTTGTTTTGCACCTTCAAAAATAATGCTTTTCTGTAGATCTATTACCACTTGAAGTTACTTCAAAAATAATTTTTTTAAACTATAAACAAAGATTTTAGAAAAGGAAGAAAAAAATAAATTTGTGTTTGGTGAGGACAGCTGTTAAGACTGCTATAAAGAGGTAACCATTCAAACAATTAAAAAAATTTTTTTAGCTTCCCATATTTTCACATTTTAATAAAACTACAGACACCAGTATGCACACATACAGACAAAGTTCAAAGTAACTTAAATTTTGGAGAATATAGAAATCAGTTTTGTTACACATGTAAAAAAAAAAAAATTCCAGCAAAGAAAGTGCTTCCAAGTATACCCACCAACGATGTCAATCCTTCATTGTCAACAACCCAGTCCTCCTTTTCAGCTAATCTCTTTATATCTGTAAGACAGAGTAATAGGGGAAAGATGGGATGGGTGGGTGGGGAGAGAAGGTATAAATTTTCATTATTAAAAACTCCTTGAACTTGAAAAGATAAACCACAGACTCTGTGACTGCAATGACTAGGCATACAAGCCAATAGCACTACAAGCTTCAAAGCCTTCAGCACTCTCAAATGACTAAGAATGGAACTCTGGTGACACCACACAGAGAAGCACATCCATGATACATGGCAGGGCTTGCATGAAGCACATCTTTTACTGGAAAGCTTAGAATTAAAGAAATATTGTGAAGCCTTTGGGTTTGTTTTTATTTTGTAAATTTTTAATCACAAATAAAATACTTCATCTAAGAACCCAGGTCTCTAGTCTATTAAATTTCGGCACTTAACTAAAAATGAAAGAACAATTTCCTAGCATTTTAGCAAAGACAGAAAGGACAGCATATAATTAATATTCAGAACTATAAAAGAGGCACAGGGTCCTCACTCAGGGTCAAGGATACACTGTGCTATGTTTTCTTCAAAAATACATGAAGGCATATGCAAAAAGCACTCTCTTCCATCACCCAGAAGGTGTTAACTTATACAGGTTTACTATACAACTACTTACTGGGATGTGAATCAAAAACTTATGCACTATAAAACTGCAATTTCTCTATGGATGGCACGCATTGTGCATCATCACTGTGTTTTGGGCTTAACTGAAGTGCAAACAGAATGAAGATGAACTCTGCAGGTTGTGGGGCTTTGACATACAGTTTTCCCACACAAATTGCTCATCAGAAGAGCCTGCATATCATGAAACTCCCTTTTAAATGAGCAAAAATTTCAGTGAATTACCACATCTTCTAAAAATCCAAGGAAAGAGGATAACCAATGCATGCTGAAAGGTATTTTCAAAATCTTAATGCTTTCTATAGCTAATTTAAAAAGCTTAGTTATAGTGTCATATGCTGCAACTCTCATGGAAGTATAGGCTCAGTGAGGATAAAAGGCATTAAGGGACTGTGCAGAATAATTACTCTGTTCACTTTCCTACTTAATTCAATTGATATTCTTCTAAGGGTTTAGATTGCACTGGTCAGTCTTTACTTGTTTTTGTGGCTACTCACTTTTACATTCTGTTCTTAGCTAACACAAATACAAAATCCACCAAATTTCTTTCTCATATTTCGCTGCTCATCAAATTCCAATTCTGCACAAAGAACTGGGCTATTGCCATGATGCAACAAGCAGGCAAAACTAGCTAGACAACAGATTTTTTCATCACTGATCATATATCGGAGCTCTCTGGACTGTGCTAGAGAAGCTAGGTAGGTTGCTCAGAGATTAGAAAAGCTGAGGATTGTCAAGAAAATGGTTAAGAGCTAAATACTTCCTTTCTTGGAAACAGCAGGATGTCTGAGGAATCACTCAGAATTCCTAGACAGAGGACTAAGCCAGTCCAATAAGATCATCCTTATGTCACAATTAAAAGGAAAAACATCTCTTTCACTGATCATTAAGAAAAACCAAACAGTTGAACTGAATTGCACTAAGGGATGCAAAGCAAAGAAGGCTATCTCACACTTTAAGTGAAATCTGAAACAGTGATAACACTTCACAGAGTTTTAAGGAGACAAGACAATATACGAACTTATTTGCCTGGCTAGCTTGATATTAATGCAGAAAAATAATGTTAATTGTGAAATGGGATTTAATACAACAAGAGCCAAGAATGCAATTCATATCAATATTGTAACAAATAAAGCATAGATACCTAATGATTTGTTGTCACCAGAAGTTAAAAAATTTGCTTAATACAGCCACCTATGCTTGGCACACTTAAGCCTAGAGTAAAACTCTTAGCTTCATGTCAGCCTACATAAAATCATATGTTAAAGTGACTAAATTGTAATATTAAAAAGCCCTAATTTTTTTAACATTGAGGGTAAATAGTCTTTTGGAGAAAAAACCCACAGCCCTGCTAAGAGAATTAGTAGATCAATCTGCCCTGATTTTAGGAGAGACCTTTATTTCTGGAAGATCTACTTCATTAAAACTTAAGCTTCAGAGCTGAACACAAGACAGCAAGAAGAATGGCCTCTGATGGCATAGAGTCACATTAGGTTTAGAGATGTGTTACTGGCCTTCACAATCCAGACATTTATGGCAAAAGTTGTGTACACAGCAGGAAACTCTGAGGATTACAATGTTAGCAAAAAGCCCTGGAAACCGCACAACTAAAATACTTCATAAGGGGCTGTGGATTGTTTGGTTTTTTGGTGGGTTTTTTTGTCCTTGGGGTTGGGACACTGCTTATTTAAATCTTTATGTTATAGAAAAACTCAAGAAAGAAAATAAATTCTATTTCCAACATGTAAAAACTGCATCACGAAATAAATCACTTGCGTTGTAGAACTGTCCCAACCCAAAGGAAATAAATCTATTTATTAGACTGAGGGAAGAAAATACTCATAACTTATTTCTGGCAGAAAAATGAAGTATTTGAGTAACTCTTGTGAGAGACTACAGAATCAGATGAGTCCACTGCCACTACAACATCTGCAATAAACATGGTTATCTTTCAGAGCATAGTTTGGCCTAATTAGCGTCAAAAAGAATGACAGTAAGCAGGGAGACCTGCAGCCTTCTATTACCTTCAGCTGTGTGTTGTAAGGTCACGATAATGCAGCGTACACGAAGGTCCAGAATAAGATCCTGGATGATCTGAAGCATGTCATTGGGTATCTCGAGTGCAGTAAGAGACTCAGAACTAAGCCTGGAAAAAAATAAAGTTAGATGGAAGTGTAAATATGAAAGTTTTTTAAGCTGATATAACTACACTGAATTTTTCAGACATTTTCTGCATATATGAATACAATAGCTTCATGTTCTTTGAAAACCAATTATCCCATTCTAAGAAGATCAATTATTTCTTTAATGCAGAAGATTGTAAATGCAGAATTATTTTTCTCTGAGATTACAATAATGTCATCACAGCATCATGCCACCCTTTTCTACCATCTTCTTGCACTTCCCTGCTTGCCCTTCTGCATTCATATCCTCTCCTATGTTTCAAGAATAATCTTTTTAGAGCAGAAGCAACTTTCATTTGTTTTTAGGTGAATGCCTAGATCAAACACAAGATCCACAACAGGGTTTCTGAGATATTTTTTACTTGCATGAAAACAGTAGCAGTGATTAAGCTGCCAGAAATATGATGTGGCTGTGAATCAGATTGCTAAGAATATACATATTCAAGGAGCCAAAATATAGCTACTGCACCATGTGCAGAGTGAATTCATTCACTGTTTTATTTCCAACTCTGACCAGGCACAAATCACCACTACTACAGGTGAGGATGGAGACATTAATTTCCATTTTTTTCCTTTAGAAACAGTAACACAGCAACTGCTTATGAGAGTTACCATTTCAGCCTTCAACTAAAAGGCAGTTGTGCTCAGGCTTAGTCAGGGGCACAGAGGGAGGTTCACTGCTTTTATCCAACTCCTGGATATGTAAGCAAGGACAATTCAAAGGCAGTCACTGCCATCTGCCCTACTGCTAATACTGAGGAAAGCACAGGTAACAGAAAGTGCCAAGGTGGAGGAACAGGAAGGCACAAGCAAACAAGTGGAACATTTCCAATCATCTACCTGTAGGCTCCAGTTTCACACCCCTGGTATTGGGCATAAACCACCAAACCCCCACCATTAACCAGACTGCTCTCCACCCAGCACAACTGTGGAATTAGTAGATTAGAAAAATCTGTACTATCTCAGCCAGCCGGGAAACAGACTGTAAATACTCATCTGTGAGAAATTAAAGTTACTTTACACTGCACAGAAGCCATGTTCTTCGGAGTTGATTCCATTGAGTGCACAGCTGTCACATCCCTAAGATCATCCTTTTTCTCACATAATACACCCTAACAATACATACCTTTTATACCTTTATAGTAAGGCAAAAGTCTTGCCAGCAATGGCTCACTTGATTGCATAGCTCTAATTTATTCTCTGGAACCTATTCATACTGAGCAATGACAGAATGGGGTACAAGAGAAAGACTCTGCTACCACCTGTGATACATACAAATATGTATGTGTGATACATAGAAACAAGCAAAAACAACAAGGTCACACAGATATAATGACTAGTCCTTGTTATCTAATATTGTGAGTTTTATCACTCTTAAATACAAGCAGAAAACAGTCAATCATTTGTGAGATGATAGAAAAGACTAAAATTCTATCGTGGTTCACAATGACTTCTAGTCACAAACTACGAAAATAAGGCTTAAGCTATTACATAACTTTGCAACAAATAAAGGTCTTAGGCAATGTGTAGACTCTTCTTGGGAACAGCCCACCTTCATCGTTAGTGTGAGTCACAAGAATTTTATCAGACTGTCAAAGTGTGGGGGCTTGAAAATTAACGTACTTGCAGCACTTACATAAACTGATGACCTGGTCACCACTGATCAGTACGCTATGATGGCATGTTCCGTTCCTCTTCTCCAGATGTCCTTTCCTTCTCTACTTTTGAACACTTTGCAGTAAAGTCTAGACCACTTTACTCAAGTGCCATCGCTAAGAAAACAAGGTGGGGAAAGGAGTAGGAGGGAGAGAGGATTTCCCCAGCTCTCAGTTCAGTTGTTCATTACAAGGGTAGTGCCCGGAAAGCAAAAGGAGATTCTCTGAAAGAAAGTCTTCATAGAGTCTGTAACCTCAGCCTGGATCTTATCTCAGATGGCAGGAGCACAGCCAACCTTCAGAGATTCTGCTGGTTACATTTCCAAGCCAGTGTTACAGACGTGCAAGTGCTAAAGTCTAGAATTTTATAATTTAAGTGAAACACATGGCTTGCTTCTCATAAAAGGGCAACACTGGTGCCCCTTTATATCTTTTCATCAAGTATCAAGTGAGTTCCTTCTTAAATTGAAAGCATTCCATGAAATTCAGCCAGAATAACAAACTTCACATGGAAATATTTTTCTCTGTGGTTACAGTACAGATAGTTTAAGTGACAACAGACTGAAAGTGTCAAACAGACTTGACAACAGGTGTGTATCAACTGCTAGCCACATCTGTACTAAGAATACCTGTACATGATTATACCCCTTTCTTGTCTTCATCTGTGCTTTGCCTGTTACCTGCTTTGAAAACTCTAGATAAGAAGTACAGTATCATATCCAGGTACCACTCAAAAGGAGAAGTTACTTTTCAAAAGATAATGACAATTCTTGTGGTCCCCATAGACAAATGCAAGCAAATTCTGTATATTAGCGAGTCATTTTGCAATTAATGAAATGCACATTATTAATTTTATAAAAAATATAAGCAGAATGACATTATAAGCAGGAATATCACCTTCCATTTAACAACTATAATGGTGAATTATGACCTAAGAATGATACTACAATGACAAACATGATATATTGACCCATTTTGGCGAAGATGGGAAGACATGTAGCAAATGAAGCAAATAATTGCTTTCTACCCTAAAGAATCAAATCCTGTTTCATTCACTGA
>VYZT01025172.1:0-59875 GCA_013400735.1 Pomatostomus ruficeps
AAAGCCGGCAGGAGCGATAGTGACTGATAGTAGAGGAAAAGTGTGACAAGCAGTCAAAACTGGCACAGGGTAATTATACATGTTGTAGCCAATACTATAGTGAATTCTTATAGAAAAGAAAAACTTACTTTTTCCCACAACTGTGAGAAACCAAAAAACAGAATGTGCTAAGTATGTCAAAAGGAGCCAGTGGGGAAGAAGACTGTGCTGGCTGAACAGAGAGCTTTGGCTGGAACTCAGGGAGAAAAAAAAGAGTTAATCACCTCTGGAAAAAGAGGCAGGAAGGTCAGGAGGACTACAAGGATGCTGTGAAGTCATGCAGGGGGAAAACTAAAAGGGTCGATGTGGCGGTGGTACGAATCGACAATAAAGGCCTTGGGGCCCCAGCGCGTACCACTGCTGAAGAGGGATTCTGGTGGAGAGTCCCTAAGTCAGAAGGAACACCCCCCGAGATGGAGACGACAGTGGTTTAATCCATGTTTTGGTAAACCTGCCCCTTGTTTGTTATTGGTTCTATGGTTGTCATTCAAGTATTGGTATATTCCCCCCATTCTGGAAAGTTCTTCTTAGTTCGATTAATAATTGGTTCTCCCCCCTTGATTCCTCCCTCTCTCCTCCCCTGTCCCCTGACGATTGGATCTGTAACCCTGGACCCTCCCTAACTCCTCCCCTAGACCCTCTGCTGATTGGTTGTCGATTCTCCTTATAACCCCTTGTCAGAGGGTGTTCGGGGCTCTTCGTCCCCAGATTCCCTCTGTGCCTAATAAAGGTGCGTAACGTCTATACGGAGAGTCCCTCTCTCTTTTGCCTTCGGTGCTCACTTGGATTCTTCCCGTTATCTCTTACGCCACGACCAACCTCCCACCGGTGGGGCCGTACCCGAGCCCCCCTGGTGTTACCACCCCCAACCCTTGGGCGGTCTGGGACGCTGGGGTCGCACTGGCTTGAGGAAATTCACTATCTGGGAAGGCGTCGGGAGAAGCCAAAAGCGACAGGTCAAAGCCTGGCCAGAACTCAATCTGGCCACTGAGCTCCCATAATCCAAGAGGGAATGGTCAGGTACTTACTATGCGATTTAAACCCACACAGGCCGATGGGGCTGGATTGGATTCACCCAAGGGTACTGAGGGAGCTGAAGAAGAGCTCACCATGCCATTTTCAATCATTCGCCAGCAGTTCTGGTCAACTAAAGAGGTCCCACATTACTGGAAGTTGGCAAATGTGATGCCCACCTGTAAGAAGGGTCAGAAGGAGGATCCAGGGAACTAGAGGCCTGTCAGCCTGACCTCAGTGCCAGGGAAGATCATGGAGCAGATCATCTTGAGTGACATCATGTGTCACATACAGGACAACCAGGGGGGCAGGCCCAGCCAGCAAGGGTTTAGGAAATGCAGGTTCTGGTTGACCAAACTGAGCTCCTTTTATGGCAAAGTGACTCTTGACAAATATAACTTAACCCATTAATGTTTTTATTTCCTATTTCTGTAACCTTCACAGAAGCCCAGATTCAAAGTCTAAAACCCACATTATTTTTATTGTCTGATTTTCAGCCTTCAAAGATGCTTGGATAAGTAGGAAGGAGAGCTTATGTGGGATGGTAGGCTATGTGAATATGGAGCACATGCTTTTTTTAGTCGAAAGACTCAGTGAATGTCTCGGAAGTTTTTGCCTAATATAGTGCTAAAGTATGAAAGCGATGCTTCAGGCTTTGCCTACCTTTACTTGATTGACTGGTTAGAAATTGAACTAATAAAAAATGTACAATAATTACTATTGACACAATACTGCACAATATTATCAGCAGAGTACAGTTGCCTTGGTTATGCCACTTGAAAACAAACTTGCCACTTGTCACACAAACACCAAAACCAGCCACCATACCACATCTTGTCTGCTCAAATTGCAGCCCTTGACACAGCGTGTTTGGGTGAGGTATCAGTAGAGGTTTTGGTGTATTTAATAACCTGAGAGCTCAGGTTGCACTTGTGTTTGATGAGTGAACCTGACAGCAGGGACTGGGTCATTCTGAGCCTGAGACTGGTCAAGGGCACAGGCAGAGCTGAACAGGGGGAAGTCTTCAGGCATGAGACCATGGTCTGAGCCCTCAGCTGCAGTTTCTGCAGCAGAGTACAAGTGGCAGCACCCCTGGAGAGTCAGATACTACAGAGAAATGCTCTCTGCATGCCAGAGGGAGGTCCTACAGTCCATGCAGTTTGCTGTCAGTGTGGATAGCACAAAAAAGATTATTTGGGTCTTGACTTACTCTAACGCTGCTTTGGGGAGTCAGACAAACCAGGAGCTGTCTCTCCTGTTTGGCCCACTGGAAGAGTTGTGACTTTAATGAGACCAGGCAACGCCTCTCAGACCTCTGTTTCATGTACTCCCCCAGAGCTTTGGTTTCTATGATGAGAATTAACAGCCTTTGGAATAGGTTGTATAGCACATTTGCAGAATTGGCTCCTCATAACCATACAGTACATTGGGGCCTTGTTTATGTCTCCAAAGTGTTTCCTTTTTTCACACTTGAAGATAATTCTATAACACATAGGATATGTATATGGAAATGCATAAGATGTAAGGCTGTCGTGGTTGCAGACAGAGGTGGAACTGAGTGCCATGGACATGAGCAGGTTGTTATTCTACACCACTCACATTATCACAGGAGCATGTGGTTTCAAGATGAAAACCCAGGTGACCCCACCTGTGGTTGGCCATTTCTCCCTTTGGGAAGGTGTCGGCATCAGCCCCTGAGGTCTCAGTCCCTCTGCCACCCCACATGTCCCGCCTCCCATTTTTCTCTGGAGTGTGGCTACAGGCCATGGTGCTGAAAGGGACAGTGGCAAAAGCCCGAATCAATCATAGTGCTGAACTGGTAGTGCCAGCGGGGAGGCTGCCGGCAGGGGACGGAGTGATGGTGGGGACCAGTCCAACCCAAGAAAGGAGCCAAGCCGAACCCAGTCCAGCTGAGTCGAGCCAAAGGAGCAGAGCAGAGCAGTAGGAAAACCCTGTAGGGAGACTCCATAGGACAGTAGTTTGTTAGAAAAGCACCAGAGGCATCAGCAGAGAGGCTGAGTGACAATCTAGCTTCTGGGGGGCTGGCTTGTCATGGCTCTTCATTGTGTTCAGGCTGGGGGACAGGAAATGTTATCCGCAGGAGCTCCCCTGCCTGACTGCCTTTGTTTCCTGACAACCACACGGGTGACACAGGGGAATCGTCGCCATATTGCCTTTGTCTGGGAATACATGGACGTGACCTGCAGGGAGTACCCCCTCTCCTGGCTTTGTTCCCAGCAGTGAACATCTTTTCGTGGTTAAAAAACCTTCTCTTTTTGTATACTTTTGCTATTAATACTGCTGTTACTGTGCATGCCTTGCTCCATTGCTTTGTGTTTTTAGTAAATTGTTATCTCAATCCATAATCTCTGCTTTTTGTCCCTCTCTTACCAGAAGGAGTGAGGGAAGGTAAGTGGTTTATTTGGAGTTTAATTTCCTGCTGGTGTTAAGACCAGCACAAAGGCATAAGATAGGTATATAAATGTCAGTAGCTACACCTGAGAACAAAATGTACTTGAGAGTAATAAAATGTCTTTTTTTTACCTCTGTGCCCTTGTTTAAGAATTTTACTGACTTTTCTTAGTAATTTAGTATTTTTGTTTTAAGCATGCATTGCATGAGGTTTTGTCTTGCCTAAGTGAATGTACTTCCACAGCATATTTGCCTTATTATATTTTACTGTCTTTTAGATTATTTTTCTTCTGGATTGTGCCTATAGAAATACTTTGAGACCAAAGCTATACGTCAGTTGTTTTTTATGTCAGCATGTGGTTCTGCATGAGTGCTGGGGGAAAATTTTTTTCCTGGTCACTCTCTAAAGGAGGGGCATGACAGTTAAACTCCTCATCTTCTTTCATCAGGAAGATGCTGTGTTGTTTTCCATAGCACTAACAAGCCTGCCTCCCACTGCTAACACTGATTTGTCTAGGAGAAAAGAGAGAGCACTCCCTGTGATAACCTGGTGTTAGACCCTCTATTCAACAGCTGTGCTAAATGAACCTATACTTGATTATGTATTATAACACATCAATCTTGCACAGGGTTTCCAAACCCTCCACAACCTCCTCAGCAGGCATAATGGCAATCACCGTGTTTAAAGGTCACGGGTAGGAACTTAATTTAAAGCTCTTATAATAATGCAATTTAATTCTGGAAAATGCCATAGTATTGCTCTCTAAGGACTCCTGTCAGACCAAAGACACTTACTGCTTGTGCACACTTTGATTTATTTATTTCTTTTAATATACTTTATATTATCTTTTTAATTTACTAATGTTTGCAGTTATTAGGTAGTAGGCAGACTTTCCTTGTGACTGTAAATTCCAAATTATAAACATCAGTTGCATTTTAAATTCTATTATGGAAGAAAACCTCGGTGTTTTTAAGCTGTGTTGCTAAAAAACTAAAGCAGCTTGACTTCCACAAGGTTTTGTCTTTCTTTAAAAAAGACTTTCCCATCAAATGAAGCATAAACCCTGCATTAGGTTTGGATGGACAGGTTCTGGTACAGAGGTGGCTTCTGTGAGAAGTTTCTAGGAGTTCCTGAAGAACTGAAGCCCATGGGAAGGACTCACATTGAAGAAGTTCATGGAGGATTTTCTCCTATGGGAGGGACCCGAGCTGGAGCAGGGGAAGAGTGTGAGGAGGTCTCCCCCTGGGGAGGAAGGGGCAATAGACACAGCATGTGATGAACAGACCCCATTCCCCATCTCCCTGAGCCACTGGGGAGGAGAAGGGAGAGAATTTGGGAGTGAAGTTGCATCTGGAAAGAAGGGAAGGATGAAGGGAAGGTGTTTTAAGATTTAGTATTTATTTCTCATTACCCTACTCTGATTTGATTGCTAATAAATTAAACTAATTTTCCCAAGTCAAGCCTGTTTTTCCTGTGATGGTAACTGGCCAGTGATCTCTCCCTATCATTATTTTGACCTATGAGCCTTTTGTTCTATTTTGTCTTCCCTGTCCATCTGAGGATGGAAATGATAGAGCGAATTTTAGTGGGCACCTGCCTTCCAGACATGGTCAACCCACCACAAACCCATAATGAAAAGATTTGCAACATATGGTTAATTTTGATGGCAGTAGCCACAGCTAAATTAAGCTGAAGAAGTAGTTTAGTCATGTAAGCACCACATTTGATACACCTCGACTTTTTGGAACCACTGGCTTAAATCTCAGCAGGGTTGACTCAGCCCTTCAGCTTCTGTAGGCAGACATCAAGTTTCATGCACCTACCATGCAGAGAGGTGAGACTTTATGAAACAAAGCCCTGGGTTCTATGCACAAATTTGCATTACTTGTTTTGTTCTTAGTGCCACTGATAATTATTTTTCTCCTTCTGTGTTTCTTTGTGCTAGTGGCTGCTGGGCTCTGCTCTACTGCTGGCTGGCAGGAGGTACCAGCCAGCTTCAATTGTCCTGAGATACCTGCAAGACTGGAAACTCTGGACAACAGAAAACAAATCTGGTTCTTAACCCAAATTTACCCTTCATAATACCAACTTATTAGCTGGGGCACAGTGCTGTGAGAGGTGAGATGCTCCCAGAGCCAGGGGAGTGTGGTGTCAGTGCTGCAGAGCTGTCTCAGTGCCCATTCAGGAAGATCTCCTTCTCCCGCAGCAGACACAGACCTGAGCTGGCTATGTGCACATGAACAGAGCTGAAAGTACTACTGGAAAATGCTGAATGCAGCAAAGACCTTATGGTTAATCAGTTACTAGGCTTGCCTGTGAAATTCTAGTCGATATCTCTGGCCTATGTTACTGTTTATCTTAATACAGAACAGCTGTCTGCAAGTGATGGAAAGCTCACTGTACAACACTCAGGCACAAATTTGAGTGTTTGGGGAAAACTAGAGGGGTTTGGTGCATGCCAGTGGCATATGGCATTTTATCATGTGGAGGGCTTGAATTTTTCCACAAAGAGCTTACCTTCCCTACATCTCTAATGCATGACATGGAAAAGGGAAGAAAAATATCAATAAATACTTTCACAGCTGATTAATCACAGTGAGGAACATAGAGTATAAAATTGCCGAATTTCTGAAAAGATTGTTCTAAGTCTGATGCCATTATATCTATTTTCATTGCATTAATATACTCCAGAGCAAGAGCCAGGTGGCTTTTCATGGGCCTTCAGAAACCTGCCCACTGCAGCAGAGCAAAGCAGCAAGTTCCAGCACAGCATGGAAGAGGAGGAACATAAGCAGCTCTGGCGCAGAACTGCTGGCCCACCCCTACAGCTTCAGCAGACAGTGTTATTGGAAAGTACATCATAGCATAAAATTCAGAGAAACTGAATTGCTCTGGAGGGCCTCGAAGGGCTGTGGTGCACCTGATTCAGTGCCTTACCCTCGCTCTTCGTTGTCCTATTGTGTCCTGTAGTGTTGTCCAATTAGCTTAAAACCAGAGTAGCTGGGCAAAGAGTCAGATCTCATCTTACGCTCATCAAAAATAAGTACAGTTAAAGATATCCCTATTTTACTGTGATAGACTCTACATGGACATTTCTACCATTCCTTTTCTTCATACAATATTTAGAGCTTGACCCAAAGTCCAGAGAAACCTGTGTGTCTTCCCATTGGCTCCATGATCTTTGGATCACACCCCTAAAGTGTAGAGAAGTGCATGAATAATGACAGAGAACCAAGCACGTCAAAAACTACCTTTCAAGTAAATATGTGTTCCCATTTAAATCCCTGATCTCAAATTACAGGGTTTTTAAAGACCAATTTTCTTAAAAGCCAGGAACAAAGTATTTATATTAGCTACACAGAAATGAAAAGGGGAACTAACAGAAGAAAGCTACACTATTCATCTGCTATTTAAAATAAAAATTACTGTTATTTTAGAAACTAATATCTGCATAATTGCTTCATCTGATTTAAATTAAAAAAAAATAATAAAAATAATAAAAAAAAATACTACATCTTTCAGTGTCGATGTCTCTGCACTGTATGGACACAAACACACGTACCCGAACCAGGCCGAGGAGCCAAAAAGGAGAGCTAAAAGAGAGAGCTAAATGAGAGAGTCAAAGGAGGGTCCAAAAAGAGTGAGGGCAGAACTCTCTCACCTTTATTTATATGTTCTTAGAAATCACCGTGGATTGGAGGTAGAAATTACTACCTCTCAATCACACTGGTCAAAGGACAAATCCATCACATTTCTCCGCCTAGGAGAATGGAATGAAAACAACAAGGACAGTTAGCAAAAACATGGCTATGTTTACAACAGCATGCGTGAGAAAGTATTACAGCAAAGAGAAACATTGAAAAACTGCAAAACTAAGGACAACATTTCAGCAGTAAAAAGTCATCTTTAAATAAAAGATGTAATAATCATAGTACAAAAAATAAGAAGGAAATGGGGATCTCTAGCTGTACTCTGCTGAGAAGGTGTGGTACAGAGAATAGGAAATCACTTGGATCTCTCTGATTATAGCTCTTTTTATGAAAATACTCAAGGCTGAAATTAGTGTGATCCACAAGAGCAGGTGTTTTGAATTTTAATCTAAGATATAATTAGAGCCTATTAAAATCAGTATGTGATGCAGTAATTGAAAGACCTAATGATGGGATGCTTTATTTTTAAAAATATTTAAAAATAGATCTACAAGCCATAAAACCCCCCATATTCCACAAATCTCTGTTTTGACTACATATAAAGCTGCAATCCATTATGACTTTGATTTGAAAGACTTAAACAGTTCACTTGTATCTTTAAAAGTGATATGTAATTATCAAGTTCTTTATCTTGCTTTTCATGTTGTTTATATAAACATTGTTAAAATCTGTAATACTTGCAAAATCACTCTGTGAGGATATACGTCAAGGCCAAATACTGGTTTAAACCCCACCTGGATTAAAGAACTATATATAGACTGAGATCGAAGTTTTGCTTTTACTATTGCATATTGTTTGCAAACAATATTTCTTTGGACTTCAGGTATCCCATCTCTTACTCAAGTGTGTATAGTGAGGTGATGCCAAATTCAGCAGCTCTTCCTGTTCATGAAGAAGACCAATACAGAGCCTTACAGCTTTGACTGACACTGTTTTTGTAGTCGAAGTTGATAACCAATGAAACTGTTGCTGGTTAAAAAGTAATTTGATGGCTTCCATCTTCTTAGCTGTTATGTCTGATTTTGAGTTAAAATGGAAGTGCAATCAAGCAAGACACGAATGAATCAATTGGATAGTGACCATGGTGAAGTGAGTATTTAACCTTTTAGAGTGCAAACTGAGACAGGCTTAAAGAATTTGCACAGAACTGATTGTGCTAGGCCTCCAAATTTCTGCAAGCTGCTGCGGTGCAATTAAGTCAGCCAAAATAAAGCACCTGGAAGGACCAGTTGCTAAAAAGTGCCAGGTAATGTGATTATGATGCACTGTTCTCTCTTTACCCTGGAAGCCCAGTAAAGTTAATGTGCAGCACAGCTCCCTGTGGGCCCAGCATCAGTTGGGTCTGCAGGCCATAACACTCTTGTATTGATGCTACTTTCACCTATGGAAGATGGATCAATAAGATTGAAGCCCCTGTTCAACAAATAAGGAATGAAATTAATATCTGATAATATATCTCTATTATGAAAATATCATGAGTATTATGAATATTAACAAATGTTAACTCAGAAAGTCTGTCTTTTCTGTAATCATGTTTGTTAAATTCAGATATTAGCAACAGAGTTTGCAATAATAGTTATCTCCCAGACAGCCTGAATGCCAGAGAAATGTGTATTTTATTAGTGCAGTGAGATGTTTCACTTCACCTGCTGTTCAGGAGAGACCTTGCCTTCAGGTCTTCAGGACTGAGATAATGCCAGTGTTCCTCAGATCCATTGCCAGTATGTCTCATGGTGGAGTTCGGTCAGAGGACCCATGGGCCAGGTGATTAATGCAATGTCAATCCTGCCACCGGGTCTCTGTCAGCAATTTTACAGTGAAACCAGACGGCTCGGTCTCTGCGAGACTTCTTCTCCACTGAAACTTGCTGGAAGGGAAAAACCTTTCATTCCAAAAGTGTTTTGAACTCATTCAATGTGCAGATGTTGTTTATATGTTGTGTTACAGAGAAAATATTTATTTTTTCAAGTATTCTAAACTTATTATTGAGGAGGAAGAAAGAAAGCCTGGGCAAGGTTCAAGTTTGCTAAGTGCCAAATTCTTCCAACTTTGTAATTTAAATCATCAGCCCATATAAGTATTGGAAAGCTGGATGCTTTGTATCCTTTTTATCTCCTGTTCTATCTGTCAGGCACAAAGATTTCTGTGTGCTGGAGAAAGAAAGTGCTGCTTCTCAGCCTGGCATTTCAGAAAGAGGCAAAGAGGGATGTTTTCATTAGGCTTCCATTCTCTTGTTCTCACAGCATTCTCATTTTTGAGCTTCAAGCAAAACTCATAATAGGAATGTTTTCTATTTTTAGTCTTGAAGGCTTGTTTCTGCTATCACTGTTAGTAGTTACCCATGAGAAATGTGCTAAATGAAATCTTGGTCACTTCAGTAGACTTCTTAATCTGATTAATTGCTGAGTGAAGTAGATTTCACTTAGATACATATGTGTCTACACTCCAGAGCATTTTCTTCTGCTTCCATAGTACCCTGTCAATACTAGTCACTGACTCTAACTCAAGGCATCTGCTATAATCATAAACTACCAGACCTCCATTTTCATTCTTTAAAGTTTAACAGGGCAATTCCAAAAAAAAAAAAAAAGGCTGTTTCAATACTGATGTAAAATTCTATCTAGTCGATTGGAATGGCCTGTTGAAACTTAATTTTCAAAAGCTAAATGCTATTGAGCACAAAATAAAAAATGGAAGTCTGCTACACTTTTCAATTCCATGGAGACATACTACTCTCTGCATAGAAGCCATGCTTCGAAGAAACAACACTGAACAGACAGGGCTTAATGAATGAGTGTTCGGTCTTGTGTTTAAGAATCACAGTTCCATGAAGAGCTCTGTCCCTTTACATTATCCCAGCCCTGGTCTCAGTAGTAAATTTTTGATTTCCTCAGAGTATTTTCTAATGCTTGCAAAATAATAGCTGAGAGATTCGTAAGCAGTCTTGAACCCTTGCCTGTGAATTGTGTTGGCATTATTTGCTCCATTTTATAGATGCAGTGTTTAAGTGCAATATTTTCAAAAGTTCCAAATAATTTTGGGTGCCAAGCAGAAAATCTCTGATTTTTTGGAACATGTCTGTTCAAGGCAGAGCTCCTAGTGACTGCAGAGGCAGCTGAAGTCTGAGAATAGTTCTGGTTAGAAGGCACCATCTGATCCACCCCCTTGCTTAAAGCAGGGCCAATTTTGAAGTTATACTCAACTTTGAAATCAGATCAGGTCTTTCAGGGTCATATCTAGTCAAATCTGAAGTATTCCAGATGGAGATTTCTATATGAGTACTTAATACTTCTGCAAAACAGGACCTGGAAGCACAAACCCAAAGCACCCAGAAAAAGTCATTCTGCAAATTGCTGTCATGGAGGAAGCATGGATAACACTGAAGGAACAATCTTCCTTGTCTTTTTGAGTGCTGAAAATCATGTCTTGTGCTGCTGGCAGGTATTGTGTGGTGAAGTACACTTTTTACTCATTTCTTGAGGCATCATCCTCAACATTGCAACAGCTCAGTTTCTTATAAGCAGAAGACTTCACATATCTGCATTTAGTCCAGTACCCTGAAGGAAATGAGCCTCTGCTGACACTTAAGGGCTCTTAGCAAGTCTTTTGTGTCTTTGAACACTTGCAGACTGTACAGCCTTGTACTTATCCCCTGTAATGGGGAATATGAGCTGTCCATGGGTGACCAAGGACAACTGAACTGCTACCGTCATTCTGAACACTATTGTGAATCTTCCTTCCTGCAGGAGCAATGGCTTCCCATTTTGAGAGAGATGCTGTTGCAGAATATTTCAAGAGTTACCTTGGCCTTGAAAAAAGTCATGACCTTGTACAGATAGGCTCCCTACATTTCTTCTTGTGTTGGTAGGTTCTGGTTGGCACTGCCGAGGAAGAGATGAGAGAGCTGGGGAAGAAGGTTAAGGGAGCACAGACTGTGATGAGCTAACTCACAAGTGTCTGTGTTATTTCAAAGACTGCTTAACTGAAATGTATGAATGAACACGCAATATTTTAGGTAATTTGCCCTTTCTTTCTGTGGTAAATACATAGAAAAGAAAATGTGCCAGCCATGGCTGGGGAGCTGCTTGATAACTGTGAGGCATGCCCTTAGACTGGTTTCTCAGGGATTGTCTCTGTGAGAGTGGACCTGGCTGCATTCCACCACAAACTTCTTGGGCATGAGGCTGCAAGGTGGAACTGTGTGCTCCAGTGAGGGGGCGCAGCCTCTCACGGTGACACTGCTCCAGCCACAAGACAGTGCTGCGGCTTCTCTCTCATGGTGCCCCAAGCTGGGTGATGCAGGCTTTTCCAAGGCAGACAGGAGGCCAGGTGTGGTGCCTGAGGTCCCAGCAGGAGGGTACTCATTAGGATTACTGCGTCCAGGGAGGGAAATCTGGCAGGTCGGACACACTGACGGGGCCACCTGTACACCCTCCCATGGAAAAAGATTCCAGCTCTGGGGACCTCCCACAGTGGTTTGCGAAAAACAGGGTATAGGAGCCTTGGCTGCGCTGACCCGTGCTGTGGTGGCTCCGCGAGTGCCAGGCACTTCCAGAGCCTTGTGCGAGTGGGAGCCAGCAGGGGCGGAACTGCACCGGCAACTGACACGCCTTCAGCACTGCAGGCACCTCACAGCAGCCTGCGGCTGCTTCTGCACTGCCACACTCTTAAATCCAGTGGGATTCCGCAGTACACAAGGAATGGAAATACCAACATTAATTGTCCTAAGGATAATCTAATCAAAGAGTAGCAAAGAATGAGAAGTCAGGTGCCATTGATTAATACAAGAGCCAAAAGTGATAAGTATAAAGTAACTGCTCAACAAAAATTTGGGTTTCATCTTATTTTTAAGATATCATTTAAAAAAAAAAATCCCAAACTTTGAGCTTTCTGTTTGGAGAAAAGCAGATCGAATACAGAAGGGTGTTCTACAGGCAGTGGTCCAAGAGCACACAAGAGATTTGTAAAACTAATGCTTCAGGAAGCTTGGTCCAAAAGCATGTTCCAGCAAATGGTTGCATTGAAATTAATCACAAAGGAAAGCTACAGGAGCCAGCTAGCACTTTAACATAAACTGGCATTACTTTTTTGGAATGACTGGAGCTATGCTGATTTATACCGGCTGATGATCTGGTCCACAAACATGTTCTTATTCCAACTTCAACTGTTTCTCAGAGTTTAAGGGTGTCTATGCCTATCTCTGTTCATTTAAGATTTCCAGATGCTAGTCTGGAAGTATGCTTACAGCAAGCATTAAATTGGTCAGTTTGGATGGAGTACAGGCTTCCTGACATCCTCATTGGATACTTTTATTTCAACATACAAAATGAGCTGGTTGATTATGAGAATCTTTCTTTTTGTTTTTTTTTTTTTTGTTTTGTTTTTTTTTGGTGTTGAAATTCTCAGTGAGCATAAGTGAAAAGGGCCTGTTCCCACAATCCACAAGGGCAGACTATGCTAATGGTAGTTACATGTGTATGTCAAATGTATTTGTACATGAAGGTAGCTCCTTATATTTAGATTTGCAGTCCTAGGGAAAAAAACATCTCCCTGTTTATGAGCTACCAAAACCTTTGATTTCAAACAATTTAAAGTGGCATTTCTCAAGTCCTGTCTTTATGAATACGCCTTCTGAGTCTTTTTCACTGCACCTGTACAAACAGCAACAAATAGAAAACATGTGAGTGTGAAAAGGGCCTTGAGCTTCTCCCACCTACTTAATGAAACTTCCTTGCTTCTTTTGCAAGCAAATGAAAGACAATAAATTACATGAGATGCTTTTTCAATGGCAGCAGGAGTGATAGGAGTGTCTTCATTTGATGCTGTAGGGGATAAGGCTTATAAATGGTGCCATAAAAAGTCCTTCTGGGTTGTGAAAGCTCGCAGAGAATGAGGCAACTCAGCCAGCTCTTTAAACCAAAGTGTGCTGTGCTTGTCATATGTCTGATCTGGTTTGTTATGACAAAGAGTGTACTTAAATTTTTGCAGCTCAACTAGTTTCAGCAGAGCAACACAGATTTATACCAACTCAGATTCTGAATAGAAATCTCTGCATTTCCACTCCAGTTAGAAGGATTACCAGAAGTTTTGCTTCTGCCTTTAATATGTGAGATAGCTGACAGTCTTTTTAAGCAAGTAAACTTTAAACCAGATACAGATCATTCAATTAGATGCAGTTTGGATTACACCTTTGGACACTGGAAAAGAACTGGTTGTACCAGATCTAGACACCTTGACTTGACTAATTTAAACCAGGTAAAACCAGGTCATTCCAGTTGAAAGTGAAACTACCATTTTCAGTTTCAAATATGCAGTTCACTGAACTGGGAAACATATGAACTTGAGTGTAATAGTGAGCTGGAACTTCTGAATGACAAAGGTGCAAAGGGAAGGGATCTAGACTTAGCTGGACGATTACCCAACTCAGAAATAACCTATTCAGAAAAAGCAGACATCCTATGTAGAATGGAAAAAGAGAGTAATGTTCAGCTAACAAGATTAAGTCTTAGAGGTCAGGAGGTGTATGGATAAAATAAGAATTGCCAAAAGAAAACCTTGGTTGGATTTTTCAAACACAGCTAAATCAAATAGAGATATTTTTAGCCACACAAACAAGAAGATGACTTATAAGCACTGCTCAGTGAAGATGGTGAAGTTGAGGATAATACAGATATGGCCCCAAGATGAATACTTTGGCTCAGATTTCAACAGGGATGATGATGATGATGATGTTAAACAAGGCTGTATTGCTAATGGGAATATGTGAATGGAAATGGAATTAACCACATCTAAGGTGGACGCCAAAATCTGAAGAGATTAATGTGACTGAGTCAGCTTGCAGTGGAGGCAAATCCTGGAAAAAAGAACTGCTTAAAGAAACTGCAAGTCTGCTAACAAAGGTTTTGAATGTGTTTATTGGAGATGAAAGCTCTTCCTTGAAAAAGCAAGCATTGGATCTAATTTAAGCAAAAAAGGAAAAAAGCCTCGTCGACCACAGATCTGGCTTCAAGAATATGTGAAATTTCAAAATACATGTTGGATATAAGCAAATAAGGACATGAAGATGGAAATGAAATTACAAGAATAATTATTTTTATTTTTAAGAGAATGAGAGACAGCTCAGTTACTAGCAAAGCGCTTGACTCAGTGCTGCATAGGAAATTGCTCATTAAGCTGGAGAAAATTTGGATTAGCAGAAGAATTGTGAGGTGGAAAAAAATGAAAGATCATGTTGAAAGGAAAAATACCAAAAGAAAGGAAGTTACCAGTGGAGTTCTTCCAAGCTGTGTCTAGGGACTGATCCTATTTAACATTTTTAACAACTTTGGCAGAAAAAGTAGTATTGTGCTCATGAAATTTTCTGATAATGCAATATGTAGTGTGAATGTGGAGAAGGACAGTATACACGAAGAATTGGATACGTTTCAGGACTGGAATAATAGAAATAGGATGAATTTAAATAAGTGAGGTCAGGCACTTTAGGATTCACAGTTTTTCTCCAAGCAGGAAGCTATGAAAAAATCCTTGGGAATGGACAGACTATTTGATTACCAGATGAAACAATATGTGATGTGCTCGTGGAAAACATAAATGTGGTCAGATCTATCAGGTGAGGAACTTGCAGCAAAGATAAGCATGCGTGCCACTTTGTGACACAGATTACTTCAAATGGAAACAAGGGAGTTTCTAACCAGAAGCGTCCTACATTTCTGGCACATCCATCTGTAAACCTGAATATGCTCTTAAGACAGAACCTTATTAGTTTATGGAAGCTGGTACAGCAAGGTGGTTGGAGGAGATGGAGGCAGCAGTCCAGGAGAGCACTTCTGGGTCTGATTTCCTTTTCAGCTCATGCACAGTTCAGACACTCAGCTTGGTAGAGTCTCCCACAGACTACATGAGCTTGAATCTTACTTTTGATGAAAAGTAAGCCCAGATTTGTAAGAAATATGAGTAGCTGTTAATTGCTTGACTAGCTCAACCTCCAAATGCATTCTTGTCTCTGCAGAGGCAAATGATCCCCATGAATACTGTATCTCCTGTGACAAATCCTGTTAGGTAGTGACTCTTGACTTTCAGACAGCTTCAACAGTGCATCTGGTGGCAGTTAGTAAATATTATTAAATCACATTTTTTTCTTTTTATAGGTAATTTTCCCAAGCTTTATCCCAAAACATGCTGAACATGTTCTATAGAATCTTAATCTCTATGATTTTCATGTAGTATTATCAAAAGATGAGATGTATTTTCAGTAGCTGATCTTTCCAACTGCTTACCACCATTTCTCTTCTGTGTAGGGTCCTCTGCAGCTCTGGCCCACAGATGGGTGAAGGCTAGTGGGAAAGGTCTGTGCCCTGTCATGTACTTCAGAAGCTTGGGAGAGTCTGGTTTGCTAGAACTGTGATTTCTGCTAAACTGATTTCTCTGCAGTTCATAATGAAGACAAAAGAGCCCTCTATTTGATAAGTACTCTCTATTTAGCTGTGAGGAAATGCTCAGAGGAAGGTTTCAGCTGCACTACACTTAGTGTAGGTAGGACTGCTCCATGAACCTATTAACTTATTATTTAGACACTGGATGGGCACACTTCCAGTAGATGACTGGATGTTCACATTTTTTATTTGCTAAAGATTTTTTTGACCTTGGTGAAAACTGAAGGAGAGGAAATAGCATTTGAGGAGGCAGAACTTAAAATGAAAAACACATGAAACAAGAACTCCCTGAGGAATGGAGGAATGGAGCACTGGCCGAACTTGGGGGTGTTTGCTGTTCAGCAGCCTTGCCAGGACATATGTGGAGTAATAGTTGAACTTTAAATCCTCTCTGTGCAAAGGAAAAGAAAAAACGCCAAACAAACTGAAAAGTTTAACAATGGAGGTTGCATCCCTGAGATGCAAACCTTTTCTTCTTTTAATAACAATTTAAAAAATGTGGGTTGTTTGGTGAATTCACCAATGGATGTTGCAGGTTTCACAAATGTCTTTCATTTTAAGATACCAAATTAAGTCACAATTGATTTCTGTGGACACGTTTTTTAGAAGAGTGAGAGCCTGTGTAGTGAAAGCAATATATTTATGACTAATTTAAGGTATAGAAGATTTCTTACAGTGGCCCACACTTGTCAGAGCCAGTGATTTATACAAGTACTGACTTGCCATGTTTGCCTATGGCTAACTTAAAATTACAGATCTGGTTCACACAGACTACACCTTTACAATACCAAAAATATCCACAGAAAAAAATTTGAATTTTCTACATACCACAGTCCAAAGAACTTTACAGAGTAGGAGCTTCAGCTCACATCATGTTTTTGTACAGGCATGAACTTGAGATCCATCCCTGGAATATAAGGCTTATTTAATAAAAGGGGAAAATAGTATTTTGCTGACTGGAACAGTGAATATGGTTCTGATTTGCTGCTAACAGAGACTCATCCTTCTGAGGCTTAAACCAATTTCAAATCAGGAAAGCAAAGTGACAGAAACAGCCTTTTAAGATCTCTGGCAGAGCACCCGGAACATGGCTTATGAGATTGCAGCAGTGTGACGGTGACAGGGTACAACCGATCTGTTGCTTGCTGCTGATTCATGCCCCACAAAAGACTGACTGCAGCAGACAGTTGGGGAATTGCTGATCTTGATCATAAATAGTGTCTCTGTATGGTTGAAACGAAACCTTTATCCCTTCTGTGAATAATTTTAATGTTAATTAATAATCACCTGAAATAATTCTGTGAATTAATTTAATAATTTTCTGTAAATAACTTCAAATTTTACTTTCTCTAGCCTGAGTAGTTTAGTTTTGCCTCCAATGTTTTTAGCAGGCTCTAGAGGTGTTCATCCTTGGCTGTTTTCTATCCTATGGGGAGCCAGACCTGTGGATTTCATATGGGTGATAGCGGGTCAGGCAGGGCCAGGACTGGCATGGACATGGGATGTGTGGCCTGACACCAACTCAACAAAAACCAATTCCCAAGAATTACTTCAGGCTAGAGGGGAAAAATGCAGAAGGTCTATTCCTTTTTCCTGCCCCTGCCTCCCTGGTCCCTTCGGACTGTGGATTCTGCAGACACCCTGGAGCAGATTGCCCCATTCAGTGGGCAATTTTTTGCCTGCCTGGAGACCCACCACCACCAAGCAAAGACAGAAAGCCACTGCTAGGACCATGTCCCTACACTGATATTTCTGGAGGGGTTTAATACTACACACTGATCACCTTGAAGAAGAAGGGTATAAAATAAAACATTGCATGCAAGTAAATAAACAAAACAGAATAGAAAAAAACAGTCTTTTCCCCTAAAAAAAAGGGCAACTTCCACTTGTAATTTTTTTTTCTTATGGTGATCAAATAAACAGTCTTTTAACCAAGTGTTATGGGACTAAACAGACTTTTGGAACATACCTGGTTGACTCAGTGTGCAGTTCTGGCTTGCATAACTCCCATGATCTGTCCTTTCTGCTTTTTCTATTCTCCTCTCCATTGTCTTCACCTCTGCTTCCTGAACCTACAAGGCTCTGGAAACTGAGGTTTGTTTTCTTACTCTTCCATCGTGTTTTCAGATGCAGGGTCACAAGGGAGGAATGCTCTAGGTCTGTGGCAGTTTATTTAGTTCACTCTTAATGGGAAAAATATATGTAAGAATAATTTTTCTGGGTTCAGACAATTACCTGTACATCATTTGTGGTTTTCTTGTTGATATGACATGTATATAATATTTAGTTTTTTAGGCAGTTACATCCTGGTATTTGATATATTTACATAGCATCTGCAATGTAATTCATAAAACAAGCTGTGGCCTCTCACATACCCCTATATTTACTGAATTTCAAAATACAGAGACTTGTCTCTTAAAGCATTGTTTACTTTTGTCTGCATAAGACTTAAGAAAAACCTCCTATGATTCTAGATACTAGATATTATTACAAATCTTAAATGTGAGTAAACATAAAACAACACTCTCTAAATCTGTATCCACAGTAAAGTCTCAGCTAAATAAAGGAAAAGCAAAACACATTTTACCGTAACTAAAAGTTTCAAATTAAGGAATATTGAATATCTTGTTTGACTGAATGAGGCTGGAAGCCAGAGACAACTTTCATTTGGATTTTTTCTTATGTGTGTCTTCAAAATGTTATTATTGAATATCATATGTCTTGCTGCATTTCTAAATTCATGCACATTTCCTGCTAAGAACATATGGAAAAGAGTATATGGTTCAGAGTGAAATCTGGATGACATAATAAACCGTGAGAGAGAAACTCAGAGGATTAATACATATCCAAAGACTGAAACTATGTCTACTGTTAAGCGCATACCACCATTTTTTTTATAGCACAGACATTTATGAGGCAAAAATAGGAAAACACAAAAATCAGACCACTACAGAATGCTAGGATTTTGTGTATGGGTATTCTGAATGCAGTGGCAATTTATAAATGACAATTCTTTAACATGTCCTCATTTTAGTAAACTGTAAGAGTGGACAGAGCCTGTGTAGCTTTCAAGTGTGATTGTGGTCCATTATCTTCTTGTTTCCTAGGGTCTGGTTTCCTCTCTGCAAATGGAAAACTACCAGTGCTCTCCCTCACTAAGGCAGGTGAAAAATGCAACGTGCACAGCTTTGCTGGCATTGATGGCAACATCAGGCAGGCTAGTGAACAATGCAACCATTAACAAGGGATACCGATAGATTGATAAGAGGTCGTGTTGCTTCCCATTACATTCAGGCCTAGAAATACATTTCTGGACAGATCTTCAACTAGGACAAAATTTTGTGTTTAAATATCTGATGTCCATAGAGGTATAGAGATTAAAGGAAGAGGCCACAGCTCATCTTTCCAAGCGTCAATGCAGAGCTGGTCTGTGCCAAGGGCTGACACGGACTCACCTCTCAGCCTTTCTTGGCTAGCCACACACTGAGGATGCCATCCTGTCACCTGGGGCTGTGGCCAGGCTCTCTTCCAGAAATGTGTAGCATTCAACCTACCCCGGTACAGCTGTGCTTACATTTACTCTTAACTTAACACACTGATCACTCCCATGTCTGTTTTCTGTGATGATACAGAAAAACCACAGAGGATTTCTCTCAACAAACTAAGGATATTCCCAAGTTATTCTACAAGATCCTTACCAGTCAGCTTTGGTGCCTTAGATTGTGTATAGAGAGAAGGCAGTTTTTGAGACCAGTGTTAGGCTCCTCTCTTCACATGCAGTGGCTGACCATCAGGGGGTGCCTGCTTTTCTCAGTGACTGTCAAAGAAGCACAGGGCTAGGAGCTTTGCCCTAATGCAAACCATTCATCTAACTTTCAATTTCCTTAACTAGAAGACATGAACCTCACTGCAAGGATTCTTAAAACTGCAATATGTATTGAACTGAATTAAAATCTGCTCTAAACCTATCTTGTGAATAATGTGCTTTTAAATGATTCTCAGAGTAGTGAGGGCACCTTGTGGCTATGTGTCCTGGAAGAGGACAATAACACCTACTGAGCAACCAGTGGCTGTTTTCTTCTGAAAGGCAGCTCAAAGACTTCAAACCCTGATAGGAAATGCAAAAAGGGTTTTCTAAGACAAGCTCCTTCCTCAGCTGAAGACAGAATAGGGCTTGGAGAAGACATGATGTGACTCCTTTCCAAGCTGAGCTGAGGATGCCGCCTGGGAGGTTGCTGTGGGAAAGGCCCAAGGGAGATCAGGAAGGAATGGAAGAGGTAAACATCTGTCTGTATCAGGTCTGTCAGGAGCTTGAAGATTAAGGGATTAAAATTTGGATGTACAGAGTAAGAAGGAGAAGAAAAAGGTTTGTGATATACAAAATAATTTGGCAGTCTAAGTCCTTATATGCAAGTATGGCAGCATCCAGTCGCTTCCTAAGCCTAGCTAAGGAAGAGTTCAGAGCTATATAAGCAAAGATCTACCTAGTTTGGAGAGGGAAGAGAGGTATTGATATGCCCCTGGTGTCCCTGCACGTGGCAGAAGGTTGAAACTAGATGATTTTTTGGGTCCCTTCCGACCTAAACCATTCTATGATTGCATTTGAAAGAAGGCTTTATCTCTTTGTCAGGAAGACTTTAACACCTCATGTAACCATTGCAGATGAAATGGATGTTTAATGTATTGCACGAGGAGAGCACAGAATGGGTAAGGAGGAAAGCTGAGGCCATATGTTGAAAATGCTCTGTGCAAGCAAACTCAAATCTGCTCTTGAACAATAATGAGTGGATATTCACTCAGTTTCCTCTGTGTTATATGCTTTAATACATCTCATCATGCCACTAGGGAAAAAAAGAGTGATATGTCTATTTCATACTCTTAGTCATAAAGTAAGTGGGGTTCAATAGCTCCTCTCTGTAAGAAAGCAGTTCAACCTCTGCTGCGAACCTGAAAGACTGAGACTTTTAAAGTATTTAACTATTCACTTTTAAACATGAGAACCAACCAGATATCTTCTGTAATAAGTGCCTTTCTTTCTGTGCACATTCCAGGCTAAGGATAATAAGGCTTCTTACAAGGGAAGGCACTAACAGGAAGAACTTGAAGCTGTTACAAATAACATAGTGGAAAATTTTCCCAGGCAGCTGATCTACTTTTGATTTTCAAAAAAATCTGTGTTCAGTATGAAACTGCTTGTAATTGTAGTCCCAGTAATCTTTTTCACAAGTTATTGAAGTGAGTTTTTAGTCACATCATGGTAAAGTTGGAAATAAAGACATTGGAAGGAAGGGAAAAAAAGAGGATTCTTATCTGGCTCCCTTCTTAGAATGTCTCAGATTTTAACACAGCAGCAATAAAAATATTCTATTATTTCCTGCTGGTCAGCAAAAGGAAGCTGTCCTGCAGAATCTGTTTCCTGGCCATCAGAAATCACTGTATAATAACACATTCAAGTTTGCACAAGAGAGGATTGATTCGTATTAATCTTTTGCAGCTCACTGGTGTTGCCCAAATCCTTGTATCTATGGTGTTGAAGTATAGAAATAAAGTGTTTAAAGTTTGTATCTCCTAATTTCCAGTTTATTTTCCAGAATACAATTATCCATTATTTTATCTTCTATTTTTTTGTACCAGTGTTATATCGGCATGGACTACGTTCCCACTGCACCAAAATGTGTATTTTCTTAAGTGGTCATTTTGCCTGAGGAGGGTCTAAAGGATTGTATTCTTGAAATTGTTTATCTGTGCTGATTACAGAAGAGAAACAAAAAATATCTGTAAAATGAGAAGTTAATCTTAGCCAGGAAATAAGTAATATTGAGTCACTCAGCCTGGCAATGGTGGCTGTTTAACAGAAGCTGTTCAGAGCCAAGTCCTGTATATACTCCACTGAAGCATAGCCATAGCATTTAATTTAGGTACAAGTGCCAAATGAACCATTTAATTGACTTATCTTTCACACTAAGTTGTCTTAAGTTTGGCCATAGGTACTGCTACAGATACTACTAGACCAAGTATGAAACTCAGTCATTGGTATTTTCTGTGGGAAAAGAGTGCCATTTCAAAGCTATTCTTTTGACTACAATAAAAAATAATAACACCAAAAAATGTCCACATGGAGAACTTAGAGAATTTTTGTTTCTTTTCTACATCCAAGGGTGGGAAGTCATACAATATTTGGTTAATGGTAAAAATGTTTTTGGGAACATAATTTTCTATCAGGCAATGGATTTTTTAATTTCTGATGTTTTACTCTTATATTTGTAAAATAATTCTGAGAATCAGCCCTACTAAACCTTTCAGTTCTCTGTCATCCTACTAATGTATCACAGAGAAGTTATTCTCAGCTTTCACTGAAGCCATTGTATTTCTAATCCACTTCAGTCTGGGAAAATAACACCCTGCTTTAATTAAAAGAGCAACAAATGTAAACTAACTTCAGAGAAGAGCTAAACTCTTTCTCCCCCTGAAAATTCATATGTTGAGTGATGTGCAGCAGAAATCCCTTATACCTGTCCTGGACAGTTAGCACTGACTTGCTATAAGAGGATGAGAGTCTGATGTTTTGGGTGCAACTCCGTTGAGGTTTGCTGTGATTACATCCACAGCCCCAAGAGGAGAGTCTTGTTCCTGGTTTCCTCAATGCTTCTCAGCTGCTATCAAAGAGAATAAATTTTGCTAATCTGACATCTCAATAGCACAAAAAAAGGAGATTTTAAAAAAATTTTGTCCACAGGATTCATTCTATTTCTGCAATTTCTATTTGCTTTCCCTGAATATCTCACAGTTTTACATACAAAACACTGTTTCTGGAATATCTTTGGGGGATAGGAAAGGATATGCACATATATTAATACTCTGAATGCCCATTTGAGATGGGGTAGCTGCATATTTTGTAAGTTAAGAAGCTGAAAAATTAGGACACCTACTAAGGAAATCTTAAGCAGACTTCAGAGAGGCAGAACACACAGGGAGCATAGCTAGGCCTCTGAAAATGCACTTCCTAATCTTAAAAAACAAACATGCAGAAGTGGTCATGAGAGCTGTTTCGTGTTGCTCCTGCAAGATGTTTCCAGAGACTGTGGTTTCTTTTAGCCCCATGAGTTTGGTCCAGAAGCTTTACAGGCAGCGAGGGCTGCAAACTGAAGCTGGCACAGACCATGACAGGTCACTGGTTAGGAATCAGAGTGCAACAAGGGGCACTCTGTGGATGTGGAAGTGGGTGTTTCTTGGCGTATTTACAGATACCACTCTCAGGTGTGGCCCCTCTCATCAGAGATGGATGCCGTCTGAGGAGGCAATTCAGGAAGGAAGCCTGGAAGCATGTGGGTGTGAGTCCTGCCCCAGAGAAAAAGAGGAATTGTTTATTTCAGCAGCAGGAAAAGAGCTGGATCTAGGCATTTATTTCCAACAAATAGATTATTCACTGAACGCACAATTTTTGTTGGCTTGAAAATATGCTTGAATCAAAACCACATCTATAAAACTATTTAAGCCAGGTTTTTTGTGGATTTTTTGCTGTCCTCAGAGGTAGATATGTATAAATTTATTTCCTCAGGTCTAGATATGAGTTTGTGGATGGAAATGGCCTCCACAGTCACCCAGTGATCTGAAAATTCATCAAATCTGTGCAAAACTCAGCTTCAGCTCTCTCTTCTGCCTGAGGAGATTTAAGCATATCCGTCCCTGTAATGGACTTCACCACCACCACGCCCTAGGGCAGAGATTTCTAGAGCACATACCACCCATAGTGCACAGCAGCTTCAGATGGACAGGAAAAGAACCTAGTTCAAAAATAGAGAAAATGTTTTCAGGATATGTACACTAAAAAAATCTCAGGGAGCATCAAGGAAGGGGCAAATATCTGTTCCTGCTATGGGCTATTTTCACATTTACTGATCAAGGGAGGATGGCTCCAGAGCCTGTGGCTGTTGGGTGTTCACCAAAAGAGGCAAGCTGTTGTAGTCCAGGGCTTGTGCTGGTGGCTTTTTAAACTGTTTAAGCTGTACAAGATGCGATGGTGGCATTGGGACCAGCATGAGTGTTCCACTCTGCTTTGGGAGCCAGGTGCCCTGCTGGGACACCAGGTCCTGTCCCCCACATATGGGGAGGATGCAGAGAGATAGGTGACAAGGAAGATGGTTTCTGCCTCATCTCCTCCATCACAGTTCTGTAGACTTCTTCAGTTCTTTTCATGGATTTCTATTTCATAGAGATGCCACTTTTTTGGTTGATGGAGTTCAAATTAAGGAAAACTTTTGTTTTAGTTCTGAGTTTGAACTGTCTAATCTGGGGGCTGTATTGAAATTCATTTGCTTCAGTGGCCAAATTGAAAAAAAAAAAATTACACCCGTAATCACTGTGTGAATTTATTTCCACTGAATGAGCTTTACCCAGACTCCATCATTTTTGTGCCCAGTTGTGCTGAGCCAGCAATCAACTGACTGAGCTTGTGTAACGGTATTTTTCCGTAAGCTTGTAAGATCTGTGTCCCTTGGTTTTTGGCTGCTGGATTTTCTTGGCTGGATGTTAAGGTATTGTTAAGTGCTGCCTTACTGTTTCTTTCAGATTTTGCTGACATAACTGGTCCCTGTGTCACCAGAGGGATGCAAGCATAAGTCCCCTCATTTTAAAAGAGGCAAAAAGTTTCAAACATAGTCTTTTGACCTTTAAAGCAAACTACAAAGACAGCCTGTTTCCTAAGGCTTTTTGGGAAGAATCGAGGGAATGAATGGGACAGGATATATTTTACTGCTTTGAATTACTAGCTGGCTAAGTTAATTTAATTTTGTTTTGCGTGAGCTTTGCTGTGTTGGACTTGTATTTTAAATAACTGGTAATGTGCCAAAAGCTATAGATAGCCATTGTCCTTTGTGTTTTAATTGTACTAAATAAAATGAGAACAATGGGAGAGAAAAAAACCCCTAGAGGTGGGTCATAAATAAGCATTATTTAGTTTCTAACAGACATGTTTTATTTTCCCAGTTATAATGGAAGACATAAACAAGGCATTTAAACATGTCCCAAACAACTGAGAAACAAATAACCCTGGATCTGTTTCTGTCTGAAACAAAGACTTTTTTATTTTTTTCCTGAACACTAATAAAAATTAATCTTTATGGTTCAAATGATGTTTATTTTGTTAATAGAATAGACAAAAGAACTAATGAGAAATTAATGGGACCTCCTATGGAAACTATTGATACGTGACACCTGGTCAACTGAACGCAGAGTTATGCTTTAAGTCAGAGAGAAGCAAGAAAGATGATACCATATTTGACACTATCCAGGAAACAGAGAAAAAGCTCAGTAAGTTGTCAAAGGAGAATTCAGTTTTGAAATTTTACATTGAGCCAAAAAGCTTCTCATTATTTGTATAATGCAATGATTATGGTAAAACAGCACCATTAATTTCATTTATGCTTTGCATCTAAAGCCAAATAGGTTGTCAGGGTGAGTTTTAAGTGTTTTCTGGAGGAGAAAATACTGACACTTCCACCTGTCAATACTGCCATGTTGCTGACAAATTTCATCTGCTCCCCTCTGCATAATTGCTCTCTCCCAGCAGCCTAAGCAGCCTGGGTGCAGTACAGGATGCTCCATCTCCCTTGCCAGCCAACTTGCCCTGACCTCTGTAAAAACCCTGTCAAGTCTGACAACAGCCTTTGGTACTGGCATCTTATCCTGTGTTTGTTGTACTTCTTTTTGTCAGTAATTTTTTACTCCCAAATCATCTACTTCACTGAATCCCATCCAAGCTGGTATGTTTTCATGGAGGTTGCTTTTGCTGCACTGGCATGTTTATTGGTTGCTTGATCATCTATAGAGGAGGATGTCTAGAAATCCACTCTAGTACCTCTGAGGGACCACTTTGCACTTCCCTGGTTATTCGTATAGCAAAGTCTCACATTATTTGGGGGCTCCAAATATTTTTGAATAAAATAGGAGCACAAAAAAACTATTGTGTGAAGTATGAAGACTGCAGAAATGCCCTCAAGTTTTCTGTTGGTTCTTTTCATCAGAAGCACCTGTATATTTATATGCTAAACAGCATATAAATCTTGTACTATTTGCATTTTGCCCCCAAAGTCTTCTAATGAGTCTGTGCTTTATTTTTATAAACATTTTATAAGCTGCCTGGGGGCTTGTATGTGCTGGCAGACATAATTTTTGGTTGAAATCATCTCACATTTCATTAAAAAGGAAAAAAAATAATTTCCCCATTGATATCCCAAGAATGAATTTTCATCTTTGTTACATGGCTCATCAAACAAATGGTTCCAATTCTTTAGCTTTAATGCTAGACAGATGTTGTGTTAGACAGATATTACCACACTTTTTGGAATTCTACATGATGGAGGATATATTTTTGCAGGCTGTGCTGCACATCAGACAAAAACCTTATCCAAAAAGATATAAAATAACATTTGGGAAATCTTACTATTTCAAAACCCGAGATGCTATTGTGTGCTTTTGACCAAAGTCAAATGAGAAGGCAAGCAGAACACTGGAGCAGTTGGGATGTAAGTTCCTCATTACGAGCTCAGGACTGCAAGTTGATTAGCACTCTGGCCCCAATCCAGAAAAGCAGTTAGACTGAGAAAGTCTGTAGGAGTTGGGTGTTTAATTCCCTCAAGCTTATTTTGAAAACCTTAGCCTTAGGCATTTACTTCCATAGGTGTATTCACATGTTTAAATTAAGCAGGTTGCTGGAAGGGAACCGGGAGACTTATCACCATGGTGCTGCAAGTCCCATTCAGCAGACTCCTCTTGGTGTGGGGAGAACCAGTGATGCTGGACACCGCTGACATTTTCCTTGGAAGCAGAAAATCTCTTCAGGTTCAGTGAAGTGGCAGAGCTTGATGAGAAACACTGAGCACTCTGTGGCCTTGTGAGAGAAGCAGAGAAGCAAGAAAACCAGGCTGGTGAAAAGAGGGAAGAAGCGTTGCCCAGAGCCAGGGCTCCCCCTTGGAACTGCACAGAGACCCCTGCCTGCCCTGATATGGTTTTGAGGAAAATACTTTCGCTTCTAAAGCTCACACGCAGTCTCCAAGAGAACAATGTAATTTCTTGATCTCTAACTTTTTTTTGGTCTTCAGCTGTCCTTTTTTGTGCTGTTTTTATTTTCTTTTTCCTCACATGGATGAACTCATGAAACCTGATGTCTTCCAAACTACATTCTTTTGCCCCCACATGCCACGTGGTAACCAGTCCTCAAAGAAATGGGACTTTTGCAACAAACATTGGGTTGTTTGATGGGTAGAGATAAAGTCAGCATTGGTTAAGGTTCTGTCTGGTCACAATCTATAGTTCTGCACATGGAAGTAGGTCTTCTCCTATCTGTGGTTGTAGCTGTACCCTGAGGGCACAGGGCAAGTTATACTCTTTGGTGCACTGCAATCCATGCAGTGCTGTGGGTCCTTTTAATGGTTTCCTACTTGTCAGCTGAAAATATATTCCTAGAGGGTATTTAGAGTAGGTAGCTTGGATCTCACTGTGTTATGCTGTGCTCCACTGAAGCCAATGTATTTCTCTTCTCTCCAGGACTAATTAGATACAATTCTGAGCTAGCAGTGAGGTGTAGCTTCCAACACTCAATTTAGATCTTTCACAGGTAGCTCAGGTATTTCTACAATGTGCTTGAGTTATGCCAGTGAGACATATTCTGCAATCCTAAGTAATCCTTTTGAAAGAAATTCAAAGCAAGGAAACTACTGAATGTAAACTGTATAAAGTGCTGCATGTAACTGTTGAATTTTGTCTAGATAACTTGATCCATACCCAGTTCAATTTTAATAAACTAACATCTATTTCTGAATTAGTCTCTTTGTGGCTTAAAAAATCTGTTCTAAGCTTCAAGATCTGTCTAAGAAACTGAAAATTAAATAAGAAATACCCACAGGAAACTTGCACGTTTTTTCTAACATCTTAATTAAATCCCTCAGGTTGAGGAAAATTAATTGAAGATTTTTACCACTTTCCCCACTAACTTTTCCTACTCCAGGGATTCAGATAAATGGAGTTTACAAATTCATCCAGTGTTCTGCTTTAAAACTTCATGAAACTTTTCTTTTTTAGTAGGAAGTTAATTAGGAATAGTTATTATTATACCTTTAATGTGGGTAAGACTCCTGAGGCACTGTAAACATTAATTAAGCCCCATAGTACCCTCTGAAGTAGATAGTACTTACCCACAGCTGACAGAAAATAAAGTCTCCCCTCCCCACTTAAACTCTACCCAAATATCAGCAAGCCAACTATAAATATGCTTAAAAAAGGAGGGAAAAGAACATTACAAAATATTTCCTATGCTTTCATTTTGCCTGAAGACAATTTCTGAAGGCCAGAGAATTAGGATATTAGGCACAGTGCTATTTGCAACCTACTGTTATTTAGGTCCTTACTACCTTACTATTCAAAAATTTGTTACCCGTTACATTAAATTTTGAGTGTTGATATAAAATACAGCCATACTTCAAAAATAAAAAGAAGTTTGCATGTTTTTCAGTTCACCTGATAAAAAACTATTTTGAATAGTCTAGATATTTTTGGTTAAGTTGCATGTTTCTGGGAATTTAATGTTTTTGGACAATTCAGGGATTCTTTGAAGACCAGAGTACAACAGTGCCACATGTCTCTTCTACTAATATACTTCAGTAGAAATAAGGATTCAAAAGCTTAATACATTTGCATCACAAGAATATTGTATTAGAGTATTGGTACAGCTCTCATAACATGAAACAACAGAAAAATCACAATGGCTCTGAGACTTTCACATGGTTCTGGTGTATAAAAGCCACTAATGCCAGCTGCAGTTTGCAGGGCTGCTGCTTGTGAACTTTAGGGAACAGCACATAGTGCAGTTGGTGCCTTTGGATGTTGCAAACTACTGCATTATCAGCTGCAGTGCTGTGTTCCCCTGATGAGGAAAACAGATCCAGAAATGAGTAATCATTTTAAACTCCCACCT
The DNA here is from genome assembly GCA_013400735.1 of Pomatostomus ruficeps. NCBI lineage: Eukaryota > Metazoa > Chordata > Aves > Passeriformes > Timaliidae > Pomatostomus > Pomatostomus ruficeps. The sequence continues at coordinate 28,579 of VYZT01025172.1, forward strand.
TTCCCATCCCAAAAGTTACTCTCCTTAAATTTCATTGGTTTTTTGTATCTTTTTGCCATAGTAGCTCACAAATCATCTGTTAAAATGCCTGGCATACCTATGTGCTTCAGGTAAGTGCCTTTGCTCTTCACAGAACTGACAGATAGTTTTTGTGTTCCTTTAGAAGTTCTGTAGCTTCAAATACCAAACTGGCCAGGCACAGCAGGCCTGATCCAAACTCCATCAACATAAAAGGAAAGACTCCTTTTCCCTTAAGGGCCCATCCTCTGTTTTGCAAATAGTTTTGCATCTAGGCTTTCAGCTAAACTGGCAAATCAAACAGGACTTTTGTCCCCATAGGAAAACTCCCTGATCCCAAAACCTTCCCTCCCAAAGGGGTTGTCCACACCCATGCTGCCAGCTGTGCAGACCCTCAACAACTTTACTCACGTTCCAGGAACAGCTTGGGCCAAAGTCAGCTGGGACACCTTCTTCTGGGAATAACTGCACAGCTGTGCCTGGGCCTCTGCTTAAGTCTCTTCAGTTTAATGAGATGTGCTTTGCATGGGAAGGGAATACAGACACAATGAGCAGAGCATCTGTCAGATACTGAAATCTGGGGTGAGTGAGGAAGAGGAGTTCAGAGCAAGGTCACTTCCTGGACCATTGGTAGAGTTGGGTACCTGCTCCCAGGAACAGTCCCTGCTGTAAAGTACAAAGGGTTATTTCATACTTTATCTGACAGACTATGGGTTTAAGAACACTTGCACATACACTGCAAATAATTTTAGCAGAACCACATCAGCCAATGGAGACATTAGAATTCAGATTAGATTTTTAATTTTTTTTAAAGGAAACAGACCCAAGCCTCCCACCTCTGGCTGTATTCCACCAATTATTTCACAGATCTGCTTCATACTACACTGCAGTAATAAGAAAGATAAGTATGTGGGCAGGTTAGTAAAAGTAATTAAGTGTAGCCAAGTGATAAATGGGAAATGGCTTGTAGGGAATGATTTAAGTTACTTTTAACATATCAATACTAAAAAAATTGATGTGCCTGCCTTAAATTATTTATTTCATTATATCACACTTACTTTCACAAATTGTAAATTTTACTCAAATATCATAGGTTTGGCCAAGATTCTCTGAAGATTATGGGAATACAATAATAACTATAAACTGATGAGAAGGTCCAGAAGCCTGTATCCAAGTCTGTGAACCACAAGAAGTTTGAGAGAAAGCATAGAAACAGGACAAGCCCATGATGACACTACCCTGGCACAGATTGCGGCTTCAGTGATTTGTGGGGCAGGTGCTTCCTGAGCGTGCAGTAGTGGCTTCTGCTTTTAGCCCAAGATGGATTTTTCATCCATTAATTCATTCAATTTCTTTATGAACTTTTGTAAGCTGCTATGATCTGCAATGGCCCATAGTTGTAAGTGAATGAGGACCATCTCTTTTTGTTCAAGTTGAATTTACCACCTAGCTTCACCTGGTCCTTTTTTTTTTGACACCCTGTAGACCTTGCAATGGAAAAGACAGTGAATTTTTTTTCTCCTTTTAGCCGCCTGCATTTTACCACAGTGTTTCCCAAAGAGAAAAAGACAAGATACTTGATGTCCTGCTTTGATTGCCAGGCTCTATGGCAGGGCTTCGAGCAAGTTGCTGCCTCTTGGGAGAGAGTAGATGAGAACTGGCATTGTCTGTCCCTGAGGTCCTCCCCCTGACCCACCACCAGGAGTATGAGGGCAAGGATGCCCATCCTTGAGTGCTGTGTCGCAGCTGCAGCTAGTGGCACCTGCCTGCCGGATTAGGTATCACCACTGGTACCAGTGCCTCAGGTCAGAACTTGATGTGATTTTTCTGAAGGGGGAAGCTCTTAGTCATCATCATTGGATAAAATCTGGCGTAACTGCTAAGGCTTGGCAGTGGCTTTCATGAAATGCACTTTTACAAAATCTCTGAGTGTGGTGGGCTTATACCAGCGAGGGACAAGCACTGCTTGGTATGGTGTCCTTTCTGTGATCTCTGATATAGCTGCAGGAGGTTTTGTGCTCTGACTAGGAAAAGGTAACCACTATACTTTTTAGGCCCACATCAGCATTCTTCCCTTTCTGTGTCTGTACTGCTTAGCCACAGGAAATGACAACCCNGTGTTGACTAAAGTTAATCCATATATGCAAGAATCTGATGCTTCAGGTTACTGGGAGAGACAAACACATAATAGAATCTCATGAGCAATATCACTTCACAACAACAGAGCTTTGTCATCTTTTGTTTAACTCTGACCTATACCAGCCTTTCGGTGAAGTTAAAATTCCTAGCACAAGCTACAGGAATTTTCCTCAGAACTGTTGTAGAAAAATGGATTTGACACAGATAAAAAAAAATCTAAGCCGATTTTGAGGTCTCAGGGAGCTGTGCTCATTAATTATTTGAAAGTGATGCTATGCACAGGCTGAAAAATAAAAAATCTGTGTAAGCATGGAGTTTTGCTCTAAATAATGTATATTTATGTAGAATTGTTGTCTCTTTCTTTTTGTTTTTTCATTGTAAATCTCTTTTATTTTTTCTTCTATGAGACTGGCCAGTAGTTCATCCCAAATTTCAGATCCCTGCTATTCATTTTGAACCTTGAACCCTACCAAATCTATATACACAAACTAAAACCTGGTGAAATTACAAGTAGTCTGTAGTTTTACAAAGAGACAATGCAAGAGGAAATGAGTCAGTCAAGATGCTCTTTAGGCAAAAGGAAAACACCTTGCTGAGTGTGGAGACAGACGGGGACCCAGTGAAAGTCCTATTCCTGTACCTTTGAAAGATGTACTGTGAAAATACATGGACTTTGCTATATGAAAATACAGAGCAAATAAATCCCTGTAATTTTTTGAAATTTTTCTAAAGAGAGGGGACCAATTAGCTTATTTTGGAAGGTAAGAGCTGAGAGGGAGAACAGTGGCCAGAAGCCTTCCCTTTTCTTGTCTCCAGTTCAGCCCTATCTGTAAAATGTGACTTAAGCATTCATTGGAACAGGTCCTCTAATATAAATAGATACATGCCAGAGATGCATTGCCTTCTTGAGAAGGCAGAAACTGAACAGATTAGCAGAAGAAAATATTTGTGGTTCCTAACTCATCAATACTGGAGATTTCTGTCATAAAGTACATTCTACTAGTTTCATTTTTAATATTTCTGCCCAAAAAGAAATACAGGAAGCCTTATTTAAAGGAATTTGTGTCAAAGAAGATAAACCTACTGATCTTTAAAATCTAGGTGAAAAACTCTGGTTAGTTTGAAAGTAGCCCCATGCTGGTTTACAACCTGCGACATTTTCAATTTATCTGCCCTAAGCTTCAAGCTCGCAGTAAGACCATGTCCCAAAGACCAGTGGTGGGGCTGGGTGTTGCCTGTGGCCTTGCAGCAGCCATTCAGGCCTCTGGATATGACGATGAAGTGAAGGAAGAAAATCTGAAGACCTGAAAGTGTGGTGTTGATAAGCTGGTATGACCTTTTCCGTGACACAAAATGCTTGCCAGAAAAATGTACTTGGTAATTTCTGCACTGTGCTCAGAACTCCTCTTTGAAGCTCTGTCATTTAGAAAAAGAGATGGCTTGTGTCTGCAGGAATTTATTCATCCCTGCACACGTTATTCTAGTAGTTAATCACTCTGGCAGCTAAAGTTGAGTCTTATTTCTAGACTGAATTTTGTCAACATTCAGCTTCTAGGCATTAGATCCTATTATGGCTTTCCTTCCTGCTAGGTGATGCCATCACCCATCAAATTCCCCTGGATATGGTACTAAAATCAAGCCTACTCCATAATCTAGCTCATACCTAATTTCAGTCTTCAAGCTCTACTGTAAAGACTGCAGGACTCTGGCCACATCAGCATGCTGCTCTCTCACCTGCTCTGTGCAAGACCTGCCTCCTGTAGTGAGAAGTACAGTCTTGAAGGATGGGTTTTGCTTAATTACTTTTATAAGAACTTGATTTTTCTAGAACTTTCCTGTAATGCAATGCTGATGTTGTTGTAATTTCCTTATTGTCCCACACAAACTTTTATCACTAATGGTTCAAGACGCTTTGATTTCAGTTTAGTGAATATACCATAGAATAGAAGCTGCATAAGTTGCCTGAATCCAAAAGTCTCCAGTATGTATTTTATATTAGCTGAGACAAAACTAATCGGCTTTTCTGCATATTTGCACTCTTACATTCTCATCAGCAGTGCACTCTGTGGGAAGCAGTTTTTAAAGCTGCAAGTATCCAGCTATCTTTAAGGACACACTGGATCACTGGATACAGGATTGTTTAATGACTCCTATGCCACTTATCTCAGTGTCCAAAGAATGGCAATAAAAAATCAGGTACCCAAAGTGGATGCCAGGAAATAGCTGGAGAAAATGTGATCTAAAAAGTGATGAGACACCTCAGAGCAGAAACATTGAGTAGAGAGGTAACAACAATATACTGGGCAGTTATAAAACTTCTTCAGATACCACTCCTTAAGGCAAATACTCTCTGGGAACCAGACATCTGTCTGGAATATCTGGCCAATATCCAGTCTATATGTACAGTATATGACCATTGATTCCCAGCCATATATTATACACCATACTTTCAGAAGTGGAACAGAATTTATTTAACTCCATTAGTGGGAAAAATTCTAATAGTGTACTATAAAAGCCTAGAAAGATTAATAAAGAAATATAATTAATATTATTTATAATATAATATAATATAATATAAAGCTCTTTAATAAAGAGACATAGAATAAAAGAAATATGAATGGTAGGCTTAGAAGTACAGAACGGGATCAGTATTACACAACTGGATCACCCAGTTCTTTGCTTTCTTTTGAATGCTAACACAGCACATCCTACCTGGGGACAGGTACAGTTGCTGTCCTTACCTACTTCAGGTCTCACCTGTACCAGCTTCTTAGCCCCTCCCTCACCTTTCTGCGCTTATCACTGATCTACTTTCCTCAGATGAGACCTACAGTAACAGTGCATTACGATGCTCCAGCCATGCAGGATATCCCAAAAAAATTAATAGAAAGTAAAGGGTCTTCTTTTTGCACACCTAGTGTTTGTTGGAGGCCTGTCCATTTTCAGGAAAGGTTTTTCCCCTTTAAAAAAAGACACATATTTTTATGTTATTTTTTTCTTTCCATTTCTTTCTTCTTAAAAATAAATGATGGAAAACCAGCCTATTCTTATCAAAATAAATAAAGGCCCAAAACTTGATTTTAAAGATCAGCTTGTGTGACTGTGTCATGAATTTAATCTTGGACAGGTTTTGTAATGTTTCAAAAGAAAGTAACTGATGATACATATTTTGATCTTGCATTTTTAAAACGAATTAAAGCATCTGTCTTGAAAGAGTCTTTGGCAAGTACAATTAATTTTTAAAATATTAAAAATGAGTGCAGCTGGTACTTCTCTAACATGAATAAAATTTCTAAACAACCTTTGTTGCCATTCATCTTGAGCATTCTTTGGAAAGACTTGGCCTTCCTGTCTAACCCCCTCTTTAGATATATATCTCTATGTGTTAAATGAAGACATCGGACACATTTCTGGTGATGTAGGAGGGGAGATTAACCTTCTGATGGTTTAGTGAAGGACATCAATGGGTTTGTTAGCTCTTTTTTCAGTAGCTCTTATTCACAGTATACAGGACTCTTATTCACAGAACTAAACAGAACCCAAGACATTAGAGGCCACGCAGTATTTTTAATCTTACAGATTTGCTATTTTCTCTTTGCCTGCTTTAGTTCTCAAAGTTTCTCATCTTGCTGAATTTGTTTCTGTCCCTACAAAACTGAATGATACAGTTAATAATGCAGTGCTCAACATTAGCTTGTATATAATTGCCATTTCCAAGTGTTTAGAGTTACCATGGCATCTTAACACAGATGGAGTATCTGGCCAGTATAATACCTGGCACATAATACCATGGTAACTCTAATCAGGCAAAAGGCAAAATCATATACCTTAATGGTGGCCAGTGTAAATGGCATTTTTATAGCATTTTTTATTTATATTTACAGACATGTAAAGATTATTATCTGGAGTGCCTTTTGGAGATCAGTAACAGAGTCTCACACGGCTCAATCCAACGTTATATACTTGGGGGCTTCAGAGAGTTGGAAGAGAAATACCATAAAATTAAAGATGTTTATAAAAGATGATTGACCAGGACATTAATAAGGAGCATTGTAAGCTGCCAAGCTCAAGATCATCAGCCTGGTTCAAAATTCCTGCAACTGGCATATGAATTATGATATTCATTAAAATAACTGTGCATATTTTATTTGCCTCTGGGCTCTTCAGCTATTAGGATACATTTGGGTCTTGTTTCTTACTCCCCTTTCCTACAAAAAAAGCTTTAACCTTACTCTACAAGTAGAAGTTTAAAGTCTCACTCACACATGACTCACGGAGTTGAAGCTACAAGAAAAACAGCTGATATTACAGGTCTCACATTAAGCCACAAGAGCTGGCAGTAGTGAGCAGAGCAAGGAGGCTCCCATTTGCAAATCAGCTCCACTTCACAGTGTGACAAAGCTGCAGATGTGCCCTCACATTAGCCAAAAAACATTCCACTCCCTTCCCATGCCTGCCACTTCCTGGAGGTGGAGTGTTGAAGATAGTTCTTGTTCAAAGAAAACACTGCTCTTCCTTTGCTTTCCACATCTTCCTCAGCTCTGAAGCTCTCATACCCATTTGGGTAGAAACACCACCACTGCTGCATACATATCTCTATAGAAGAAATTACTTTGAGAAAGACAAAGTCCAGGCAATGTGTCTCTAGTTGTTTTCCCCACAGACCATGTGTAAACAGACTGACATTATACTTGCTGATTCAGCCATAAATTTCTTTCTGTAGCAACTGAAAATGCAAAGGCTAAATGAAGAGAAAAAAAACTGACATAGGCAATAGCTGTGATACAAATACAAATGCAGTGAAAGCCACATATTAAGGAAGGGTGGAAACTCACTCAGATGAGACTAATTTATAAAGTGGCGGAAGTTAAATATTCAGCAATATTCAAAAAAAGTTCCTGTAGTAAGAGAGATGAGAAAATAATTTAACTGGGTACTGTCAGAGTTGTTTCTTTATGGTGGGAATAAAAAACAGCATCACTGATTTTTGTTAGTTGCATACCAAGAGAAGTCAGAATGTCTCTTCAGTGATTTTAGACTTCTAGGAAAACAAACAGTGTAAGAGAAAAAATAACCAAGCTTTTCTTCCTGAATACGGACTTTAAAAATGCCTTCTTCGAAGAGGAAATTATTGATGCGGTGAGTGCTATAGAATGACACCATTACCAAGAGAAAGTTCTTTGTTCAGATGCTCAGCACAGTTGTAAACTACAGTCTTTGCTTTCCCTTGTTGTGCAGGGCTCCCTGATGTCACCAAGACTGGCTTCCTGTGGAGAAGGATGTACAGAATACCAGGGCAAGAGAGGTTGCATTTTAGTTACAAAAGTTGCGACACATGTAGGGATGCTTAGTGCTTCAAGACAAGTTCTGGGATGTTTTTCATTTTCCATAGGACTACCACTGCGTAACACCCACCCCAGCCAGTTTTGACAGTATGTTCTTCAAACCTTCCCAGCTCTTACTGCTGGCCAGAATGAGTGCGAGAGAACATGGTTCAAAATGGCACCTCTCGGGTGGTGGTGAACTCCTGTGGGCTTTTCCTCAGGCACAGTGACTGGCTGATGGCCACCCCAGGACAGCATGGGGGCTGGGTGGTCCCCTGGGGCAATCTGGGTTCTGGTGTTGGGAGCATTTGCCAAAGGGGTGGGCATATGTGGTTCCCCTCCCCAAGCAAAGCCCAGGGCGCATCGCCTGGCTCCACTTCCCAACCTGCAGCAGGGACTGTGCTGCAGCATCTGACTAGGCACGTTCTTCAGGGCCCTTTGAAGAAGGTCATGAAGACTGGCTTTTGGAAGCCAGAGACATCTGGAAATTGCTGCTAGTTCCTCTTATCATCAGGTGAAGATAAAAGCTTGGAATGACTGGGTTTCCCTTGATGAGTTCACAGAATCAATTAGGCTGCAAAAGACCTCTGAGATCGAGTCCAACCTTTGACCAAACACCACCATGTCAACTAGACCATGGCACTAAGTGCCACATCCAGTCTTTCCTTAAACATGTGCAGGAATAGTGACTCCATCACCTCCCTAGGCTGTCCATTCTAATGCCACCCTTTCTGTGAAGAAATTCTTCCTAATGTCCCACCCAAACCTCCCCTGGTACAACTTGACAATACTGAGCTCTCAAGCTCCTCTGAAGACAGGAGAAATGGAAGAAGCTAAGCATGGTGGGATATGTTTTCCTTGCAAAAAGCAATTCAAATGCAATGAATCAGCCCTTTCCTTGCCTCTAATAACCCTGACAGAACATGCCGAAAGTATCGGTGAGGTAGACTGGATTCCACCCTCAGCTGAACTCTGTAAACACTTGCTGGCCGAGACCTGCTACTCATTGCTGCTGATCGCATGAGAAAGAAACCAAAGGCTGTAAGGGTTTACATGGTGGAGTCATTAGAGTGGGAGTGAGCAGGAGTTAAACAAACCTATGTTCTTCCTGAGAAAATGATATGCATAGAATTAAGTGTTGTAATTTACTGTAGATCTGCCACCTTAACTTAGTGTGTATCTGTAGCATCTGTCAAGATGTTACAATTTTTTCAATCCATATTGGTTTTTCTCCATTAGCTTGAGGATTAATGAGAAAAGGTTTGGATTATGTGATGATTAATTGCAAATTAGATATTTACAGTTTGAATGCATAGAAAAGATTAAAGAAATTCTGTCTTACATCCCAGCACAGTATTTCAGTTTGAATAGGGCTTTTTTCCATGTCTCTATTTTTACCTGATCCTGGTGAAAAGTGGCGACCTTAATTTTTATTTTTTCTTTCCAAGCTGATAATGCTGTGCATTTGGCAATAACATACCTTAGTATATCCTTCCTTAGCCAGAAGATAGTAAGTACCTAGAGTGTTCTCTGAACTTGGGAAGAACATATCCTAAATCATGTAACTAACTGAAAGAAACTGGAGAAGACAGTCAGGTTGTTTACATCCCCCTTTATTGAAATGCTCTCAGTACTGCAATGTTTTTAATTTCTAGGGGGAGCCTAGATGTTTTATGATGTTTGATGATCCCTGCTTTGATTTGGGTGGGTTTGTCCTTGGGAAGTGTAATTACATATCTGATATAGATCTGTTTAAACAAAGTAATTCATAGTCTACTTAAGATCCTGCAAAGCTGCCAAATAAAGAGGTGTCTAAAATTACCCTTTCCTTTTTCTGATCAAGACATAATAATGCACAGGTTATTTTGTATACAGACCATTGTCTTCTTCCCTCTGAAGAACCGGATGATGATGTATTATAAGAAAATCTTACTTGACAGTCACGGTGGTTTATGCATCAGGTTTTAGAAAGCTGTAAAGCTTTCTTCCTTAACAGTGAAAACACTGGAAAAATTAAGGCTCGTGATTGTTTTGGATACAAATAAATGTTAAAAGTACTTTAAAATTGCTTTAAAAATAATCTTTAATCTCTATTGCTGATAAGAACTTTTAATTCTCATTTGAGTATTGGCCAAATTGAGATTTCTTACTCACACAGTAACAATTTTTTTTTCTCATAATTTGGCCTCCTAATATCTACAGGATTACTCATGGTATAAAGCTTTATTCAGTGTATAGGCATCTCAATCCTGCCTGTGGTGTTTACCTGGTTTCACACCTTGAGGTCTTTCCTTTATCTACTAATCTTTTTCTTCTCTCTCCTTTGCTGTGGGAACATACCCATATAGCTGGGGACATTTCAGCAGGTGGATAGCCTGAGACTTGGGTGATTAGTGCGGCATTCGTCCGATTTTGTCTTTGATCTCTTTGTTATTTAAAACTAGCAAATGCTCTCATATTCCTTGAGGAGAGGGAGTGAAAGTAATTTGAATTTGCTCTCAAATGGATAAACTCCAACTCCAATTAAAGTATTTGGGAAAAAAAAAAGATCTATTTTTATCTATTTGTTATGACAGGTGGGTCTCTAACTGTAAAACAAACGTGTGCTCCGTGTGCTGGATTTGCACAGCTGAGTGACACTGCACAGTGTCTGCTCTGAAGTCAGAGACCGAGCTGAGATTTCCATCCGCAGGGACCCCATGGCATCTGCCACAGAGGAGTCCCTGCTGTTGTGCTGCTTTCATCAGCTTCTGCTTATCCTTGATCTACAGTGTGGCTTAACATTAGGTCAGCCAGAGAAGCACCCTGATAGATATAATTTTCTTTTGGCACAAAATCCTGTAAGAATAGTTTCAGGCAGCTGTTTTAGATCTCATGGGCCAAAGGATCAGAGTACCTCCTTCCTTCACTTCTTTCTTGCAGTGTGAGCTCCCTGATTCACTGTCAAGCTCTTCCAGTAACATCTCTGAGTTATGGCAATGGTGCAGGACTCATGTATATCTTCCCAGTTTGCTTCTGCTGTTTACTAGGCTGCCAAGAAGCTAGTTTGACATGGAAGTCATATTTTGGTGTCCCATGTGTTCTCCATCTCTTGGCTCCAGCAGCTATATAAACTCCAGACAGTTGCCCTTGAGGAAGGGCTGGCAGATTGAAAACTCAGAAGATAATGAGGCAAAGACCCCTTGCTCTCCAGCAGGCTCAACAAGCTACCTGAAGATTGCACACTCACAGCTCTGTCTTGACTTTGGGGCAGACATGACATCAGTCAGCTGAGGCAGTTGTCTGTATTCCTGTTGCACACACACCTGCCATGACCAGCAAATCATGGAATTTATTCTTGTTTCAAACACTCCTATTGTTCCGAGAAGGAGCTGGTTAATGTACACCAACATCCCGGAGAAAACTGTCAGTATCAGATCTTAGGGGTTGTGAGAGACGGAAGGATTGCTGGCTTGAAACATTTTGGATGCATGTGTGGGGGAAGGGGGAGGTCAGGCCTTGCCCAAGTGAGGCGATGCCCTGCCCTGTCCTGCACACCCCACTCCCCTAGGCCTCTGACCCAGCCCTGCAGTGGCCACCCGTCCCTGGCACACCGGAGGCAATGCTCCACACCCACCTCTGGAGCCCCAACCCAGCTCCTGAGTCGCCAAATGACCAGAAGACCCCCCTGGGGGAAGGGCTCAGGAAGGCCAAAGAGTGCTTAAAGTGAGATACAAGGCAAGCACGTGTCTTGGCCCTGTTTTCTCTTGGGATTTCTATCAGTTGAACACCACTGGGAACAAGAGTAAAAGTTATGTTTTTTCTTTTCTTCCTTTCTCCCTTTCTATTCCTTCTTCTAATTCCTTTTTCTTGGAATTTTTGAGGAAATTAAAATCGAATAGACTTGGAGTTTGCTAAGCTGAATGGGCTTCGAGAAGTGTTTTATGTTGATTGAGTGCTGCTCTAAAGCTTTTTTTGAAGTTCTCTGATTTTCTGAGGCTGTCAGTAAAGTTTTTGGGTTTTTTGACCTCTCGAAAGTATCTTACAGGTATTTTTCCCATGCATCTAACTCAGGGTACAAGAAAAACTGTGAGCCTTTTAAAAAGTCTAATTGAGAGAGTTTTTTGAGGCCATATAGGAGCTCAGTTGGATTTTTTGTCAAACAGAATGGTGCACAGGGAGAGCTGACCTTCAGGCATGGCTGAACTTCAGGGGGGCTGTCTTGTAGTGCCACTGCAGTTTTGCACAGTGAAGTGTAGTTGTCTTCCTCAGGTGTGAGACTGAACCTTGGCCTTCTGGAGCACGGCCACCATGGGTGTTTTCCCCTTCTTTCCACCTCTTCCTTGTCATTCTCAGCTGACTGACAAGGAGGTAGAGGAACCCCTGGGATCAGTATAGGTTTGGAGACGAAGGGATTGAGAGCAGTCTAGAGCAGGACTTGGGGGTACTGGCAGTTAAAGAGCTGGACATGACCTATTGCAAGGTCATGTGGCCCGGAGAGGCAATTGTGTCCTGGGCTGCACCCAAAGCAGCATAGGCAGCAGGGTTCTGCCCTCTCTTCCGCTCCCATGAGATCCCACTTGGAGTGCTGCATCCAGCTCTGGGGTCCTCAGCACAGGAAGGACATGGACCTGCTGAAGAGAGTCCAGAGGAGGGTCACAGAGATGATCAGAGGGATGGAGCACTGCTCCTATGAAGACAGGCTGAGAGAGTTGGGGCTGTTCAGCCTGGAGAAGAGGAGGCTCTGGGAGACCTTATTGCTGCCTTTCAGTACTGAAAGGGGGTTTATAGGAAAGATGGGGAGAGCCTATTTAGGAGGGCCTGTAGCAATAGAACAGGGGTAACGACTTTAAACTAGAGGAGTGTAGATTTAGAATAAATATAAGGAAGACTGTTTTTGTAGTAAGTATGGTGAAACATTGGTTCAGGTTGCCCAGAGAGGTGGTGTGTAGCCCATCCATGGAAACACTGAAGGTCAGATTGGATGGGGTTCTAAGCAACCTGAGCAAGTTGAAGATGTTGCTGCTCATGGCAGGGTTGTTGGACTAGATGACCTCTAAAGGCCCTTTCCAACCCAAATTACTCTATGATTTTATTTCCAAAGAGGCCAGTGCTTGTACTGGTGGCTGGTATATAACTGTATTTGATGTTGGCTGCAGACAACTTGGATTCTCATGCAAGACATTACGAGGAAGAGCCCTGTCTTATTGATGAATATGTTTTAAATTTAGGTGTTTATAAAGTCAGCTGAGGGAGAAGGAGGGATGCTGGGAGAGGACAGATGAGACTGAGAAAATCAATTCTTGGTGTGAAATAATACCCACAAAAGAAGACTAGGGACACTTAGTTTAATATGGCTAAGATGGGCAACTAACTTGGGAAGCAGGAATACCATCCACTTTTCCCTGCTCCGCTATATACAGGAACCTTTCCAGTCTGTTTGGGAACAAAATGGTACACTTAGGGCACCATATGCACTGGAGCAGCGCCACCTTGGGGGACCTTTGATTCTTCTAGGGTGGTATGTAGTGAACCTTCTGGGGTGCTGTATGGGAAACATACCTGCCAGAGAGGCAGAAGTGCACTATGTGTGCACTGAAGACCTCAAAACTAGGCATTTCTGTCCTCCTCATAGCTCTCCATCACCATGGCAGCTGCATCATCTAAATGTAGGTAAATATTGACTTGGTCAATAGTTTCACATGATTTTCCAACACTCCATTAATAAGCAACTTGCAATCCAGTTAGACAAACTGTCAGTAGTGCCAGCCAAATAATTTACATAGCAATAGCATGTAACAGATTCTATGATAACAAAATTCTTTACCCAATATCAACAATGTAATTTATCTACAGATCTTTCTAAAAGCCTGTGAGGTGTATCTGACCATTCAGGTTGCTTTATGATTTTCTGATGCTACTGGACTATTTAAAAAAAAAGGGGGGGGGGATATAATGCTTTCCATTCATTTGATATTTTTCCTTTTCTCTCATTAAAAAAGTACTTCCAAGTCTAAAATGAAGATTCAACACAATACCAGTTCCTGGAGGAAATATGTAATTATGCAATTATTTAAAAAGAGAATGCACAGTGGTTGTAACTATTTTTTATTTTTGCTTATAAATATGATATTAATTTATTATCTTGTCTGCAGTACCTGGAGAAATTATCTGTTTTAAATATATCTCCTAGGATATCAATTGTCTAGCTGTTTGAGGGCAGTGTCTTGAAGCCTTCCTCCAGCTAAATTTTAACTAAGTTCAAAAGTATCTGGTTGAAATTTGTCTTGTGACATTTGGTTGCATGTTTGTCAGAGGATATATGCAAACCATCTAACAGATAGGAGAAGCTCCTTATTTTCCTAAGTATTAGTTGGTGGGGAGAGACTTAGAGCATGTGAAAGCCTAACTTAGCAATTCTGAGTAGCCCCCAACCTGATCTTTCCTCCCAGTTGGTATGAGGAGAAGCCTAGGAGACAACTAAATTAAGAGCTTAAAATTCAGTATAGCTAATAGTCTGTCAATGTGTTCACCCCTTGTAAAACACCTTGCACAGCCAAAGGCCAAATTCTGGAGCTTCCAGCAACATGGGAGCTGTAGAATTTCAGGTTGTGCTTCAGTGGCTGTGACTAGCAACTCAGGGTGGATTTCAGAGCCAGTAACAGCTCCTGGCTGTGCAGAGAATGGAAAACCTGCCAAAGAGTATCCATATTGCATGACCCAGGATGTGCTTGCTCCATGTAACATGGTAATAAACCTACCAAGCTCCTCTAATAAAACCGTATTTGTTTGAATTAGCACTTCTTTCAAATATATCCCTTTGCCCCCTGAAGTCAGTTTTGAGAGAGTTCAGGGTTCATAATCATAATGTGCTGTTCTCTGGTCTCCAAGTGTGTGTCTCTGTGCTGGTCTGTTGTGAGACACTCTGAGAGAGGAATATAAAATATTACATCCCAGTAAGATTGATTAAAGAAGTGTGATCAAGGTCATAGAAATCACTCCAGGAGGTCTGAGTGGAACATCTGACAAAATATTACAAAAACTATGGAGTTTTTTTTCCCAGGAAATGCAACAGAAGAATCTAGGTCAGATTACTGAATTGGATAATAAGCCCCAGTGATTCCTCAGACTTGGAGAGTCTTGTTGAGATGTGATATAAACAAGAGCAAATGTGTTAACCTTCCAATTAGGATGCTCTGTGGATGAATGCAGCACTGGTTTAGGAGGGGTTGCCGCTTGGACGTGTGAGTGGGCACCCTGGTGGTTAGTATTAATAGGAGGTAGCTGGAAAAGCTCCTCAGACGCACAGTAAATCAGCACTCGACACTCCCACGTCATCAGGTAGAGGAAAAAATGACTCATACCATGTCCAATGCTATATGGAGGGATATGGTTTTGGCTTGGACTCACCTGAACTCTGTGGGTTCCAAACATACAAATGTAAGCAAACTTCATGAAGGTCTCTATTATTGGTGTGTGGCTTTGACGTTTTCTGAAGCCTAGAGACTCCACCTGGGAATGGTTAGTTGGTGTCTTAGTTGCCGAAAAAATCTCAAACCAGTATGCTGACTGGATCAGAAATCACCCACTAAAAGGACATTGTTGTCAAAAGAGGAACAGCTAACTTTCATAGAAAGCAGCAAACTAATTGATGATACCCTGGTGGCAGAAAAGAAGACAATTTCTTAAAAGGTGTTAGAAGTCTTGTTCACAGGTAAAGAGAGGACAGTGAGAAAGGCATCAGACAACTTGGAAGAAAAGCCTTCAAGCCCCCAAGAAAAGAAGTTGCCTTTTTCCCTTTTTTGCTCAGAATTGAGAGCTCCATCTGACAACATCAAATCTGCCTGGGAACTCTAGCCAAGAAAATGGGAGACAGCCAAGAAACTCTAAAATGCTGTCTTTTAATAAAACAGAAGAAGTTTAAGTCAGGAGAACGTCAATTTTACTCATGGAAAATTTATAAACAGTCGAGGCTCAACCACCATATTCACTATACATTGTTTCTCAGCTTCAACCTGGAATTATGCAGTGACAGAAGCTATGGCAGAAAGAAGTAAAATGGCTGGTTTCCAAGTGTGCTCAGCTTAATGCAGTTTGTGCTACTTAAAGGTCATTGTGCACACCATGAAGTGCAGCTAACTGGTGTCAACAGGAATTTCTCAGGGGCTCATAGGAAGAAGGGTCTAGGGTCTGGCTGGGGACATAAAGCCAAAAAGGTCTGCCAAAAAATAATCAACTGAACAAGTTTCTACTGGTAGACATGGGTGTGACTCCATCCACTGTCATTTTTCACCACACTGTGGCTGCCAATACACATTGTGCAGAAGTGTATCTGGTGTCTTCAGGGAGATAAAAATAAGATAAACCTACATGGCACCAGAAGGAGCTTTTGCTAACATGGCAGTGCTTGTAAAGAAGGGTTTGAAAGGTTGCATTTGGTAAACACAAGAGTGTTGCTTATCTAAGCTAGTAAAACCTAAAGGCAGACATTATCATATTGGCAAATACACATCAAAGAGTGGCAAGACAGTGTGGGTGTCGTGGTTTTGATCCTGGCTAAGTGCCAGGCACCCACGGCAGCCGCTCACTCGTTCCCTCCCCTGCCACAGCTGGGCAGATGAGGGAAGGAGAGGGGAAAAAAAACAAGGGAATTAACTCAGAGGTCTATGAGTTGAGATAAGGAATCGGAAGAAAACGCTCCAAGGACAAACCAGGCTCAGCTTAAAGTTGCAAAGTGAAATTTATTACTACCTGAGTTAGAAGGAGGACATGACAGATAAACTAAACCTTTAAAAGACACCGTTCTTTTCACTCCCCACCCCTCCCTCCCTCCCACTAACAGTGCAAGGGGGGCAGGGTGTGGGGGTTCAGGTCAGTCCATTTCCAAGATCTTCTTCCCCTGCTTAGGGAGAGGAGTTTTTTTCCTCTGCTTTTGCCGTGGGGTCCCTCCCACGAAAGACAGTTCTCTGTGAACCTCTGTGGCGTGGTTTTTCTTGTCCATGGAATGCAGTCCTCCAAGGACAAACTGCTCCAGCATGGAAGCAGGGGGCCCCTCTCTCTCCAACCGGGTCTCCCACCTGGACTGCAGTTTCCTCCGACATCCACCCGCTTCAGCGTGGTCACCTCCTTCACAAACTGCGGGACTTTTATCTCAGTCTCTGTCTCTCACTGGGCTGCACCTGCTACGGCTTCTCTGGCATCTACGGCTCCTGCGGCTTCTTCCATGGCTGCTGCGGCTGCTGCGGCTTCCGACATCTCCCGCTCCAATGTTGGCACCTCACCCACGGACTGCGGGTGGATCTCTGCATCCCTCATGGACCCCCATGGACTGCAGGGGGGACACCCCGCCTCACCATGGGCTCACCACGGCCTGCAGAGGAATCTCAGCTCCAGAGCCTGGGGCACCTCCTCTCCCTCCTTCTCCACTGACCTTGGTGTCTCCATGTTGTTTTCCCTCACATGTTCTCACATCCTCCTCCTTCTCTAACTAAAAGCAGCTGCGTGTGCATTTTGTTTTGATTTTTCCTTAAATATGTCATCACAGAGGTGTAACCAACCTTTCTAATTGGCCCAAACATGGCCAGTGACATGTCCATCATCTTCAGAGCCATCAGAGATTGGCTCTGCTGGAAATGGTGAAGAACTCCAGAAACTTCTCACAGGAGCCATCTTTATGGCCCCCTCCCCTCTACTAAAACCACAACAGTGGGGTTTTTGTGAGACTGATAGAGCATAGGCATAAACAATTTCTCCTGATAAACTGCACCTGTACTAAGAGGGACTCTTAACACGTGTCTTCTATTCCACTCCTTGGCTGAAAGGTGTCTTCTGTGATGATGGGCTTGTTAAATGCTACCAGTGACTACAGCACTGAGGACTTGTGCCTTTTAGAAGCACAGATAGTGTTCTATCACGCATTTGTTCCCTGCCTGGAAATCCTGTAATTATAATTGTTTTTAAAAGGTTTTTCTGATATTTATTATATTTAAAATTTCTAGATATTTTCCTGTGAGGGTGCACCTTCTCAAGGGTTTCTGTGCTGACACATGTCTGAGCATCCCCAGCTTCAGCAACAGAAGCAATGCTGGGAGAAGTGGGGGCTTCACTATTTCAGCTTTCTCTTGCTTCTGCGACCTCCTGTGAGGGTCTCTTCCCCTTTGCCAGCCATTTTCCTTCAACAGTTGGGTTGTCTGTTTGAGACAGTCTTTCTCTGTGGGGAGTTTCTTGGTGTTACTGAAAATCAGGAATGAAAATGTGTTACAGACACCACTGGCAATAACCAAGGTTCACTTTCACTCACCCTTGGTTTTAGCTGTTCCATTTCCCATGAAAATAATCTTTTCAGGGAACTGGATTATCCCTGCAATTGAATTAAAAGGACCAGGATCTGGCTTTCAGTTCATCGTTTAGTCTTGAAGACATTTTATTGTCCGCTGGAAAAAAATTCTCTTCCAAACAATACTTATTTTCAGACTCTCTTACTGAAGGAGCATCCATAGTTAACCTTCTTATATTTCATGGCATAAGATGCTTTCTCCATATCTTTTGTACTGTACTACTACTACTAAAAACTCACTTTTGTACAAAGTCAGGTCCTGTTATCTCAAGTGAAATGGAGTTTTGAAACTTTCCTTCCATTTTTAAAGGTAGTTTATTATCCCTAAAATTATCTAAATTACCTAAAGGAAATGCCTCAGATGCATCAGGATCTGAAATGCTTGCTAAGCAGTGGTGAGGAAATAAAAGACTTAAAGTTACTTTAGATTATAGATAGGAGCATATTTATAAGCTTGCATAAAATTGGTTTTGGTAACAGAAGAAATTCAGGAAAGTTGATTCTTTCGGGTTTTGATCCTCTAGCATGCAAGTCCCTGTGATCAGGATCAGTCACTTAATGAGACAGAACATTCCAGGACAAAGTGAGAGTAAATGAAAAATGCCTTGGGCAGAGCACATCCATGTTTGGTTTTAAGAGTAAGAGGTTTTGGTGGCCAATATGAATTACCAGTTCTGGAAGACCTAATTGCACTTTGCTCTAGAATTCATAATTTCATCCTTAAGAGTTTATCATTCAGACTTAACAGTTCTTTACTACAATTAATCCCTTGATGCTGAAAATTTTTCTGCAGCTTTCTTGTCTAACATAAAATTGTTCTTGGGCTTTGAGACAGAGTTAAACACTGACAATCTGAAGATGTTCAGAATTCAAATTCCAATTTATTTTCCTACAGACCTAAAATCCAGCTCTGGGAACATCACAAAACCAGCATATAGGTCTGAGTGCATGTGTATGTGTGTGTGCATGAGTGTGTCAATACCTCATGTAAAAAGGGAAACTATTAAAACAGAATAGAGACAGAGAAGAATAGTCTCATATAAGAAGCACAGTAAATTCTGCTAGGAAATTATGGATAGTACACCATACATCTAGCCAAAATAATTTTAAGAAGCCCCAACATCCCATATTTCACCAGCCTAAATATAAAAAGGTAATCTACAAATTCATACAAAAATGAATCCAGAAAATATATTGAAAAAAAAAATCAGAAAGCAAATCTCAGCCCACCTTCAGTTCTTGAAATTGCTTATAGAGCAAAGGATCCACGAGTTACAGAAAAGCATTGCTATTTGGTAGCCAAATTAAAACAAAAATAAAATAAAAATAAATAAAATGGAAACAAAATAAAGCAATAAGGTTAAACAATACAAATTCCAAGCTGAGTTTATTTCATAAAAGCAAAAACAGACCCTTATTATTAGGTGGATTTTAGAAATTCTTGTCTGAAATGACTGAATTCTCGTTATATTATTAGTTTTCTCAATGTTTTAGGGGGGCTCTGGTTGGAAACATAATAACATGAAATGCTTAAAAAAGAAAAATAATGGTACTTTTTATAAAGTGAACACTGAAGTGTTTCTTCTGGATTTGAAAAATATCACGCAGCACTATGATATATGTTGTGCAGAAGAAAATCAGAGTTAATACTTGTCAGGAGTGAATAGTGAGAGACTTGAAAGGAAAACTTCTGTCTTGTTAAACAACAGTCCATGATTTCATCACTTCCTTCATTATGTGATCACTATCACCTGGTGCTCTGGAACAGCCTTTACTCATTAGTCAACAAATAATTATTAGCTACACAGAATTGTAAAGGTGTCCTGTGAACTTTCACCATATTCAAAGGAAGGTCAGTTTCAAACAATCAAAGCTTGCAAAATACCACCATCAGATTTAAAAGACAATATGTTCTGTTAATATACTCACCAGGGTCCAGATAATTCTTGTGCATCTGCAGATGAACACTTAAATGCTATAGGTTTATTAGAATATTTTTTAGCAAAACCCTACCATCATCATAAGGGTTTTTTAATGTTGTTATTCCTATTTTCTAAATTTTCAGGTTCAAAGTTGCCACATGAATGAAGTGAGGTTGAAAATACGGCATATAAGCAGTGGAATAAAATTTTGGGCAGAATCTTGCTTGATTTGGCAGCTTACTGACCTTGTATAGATCCAGCATCAGATTTCTGTAAACATTTCATCTTCTTGAATGTCACATTTTAGGCATGTCCTGGTGCAGTCTGCAATGCATGCTTTTACATTATTTATAACTTATTAACTACTGCAAACAACAACCCTTTGAACAGAAACCATTAGCAATTCCCTTTACAAATTTTACAGCAAGAAACACCCTGATTTTGTGCAGAAGATTTGGAGTGCAAACTGAATCATAGAATCATAGAATGTTTTGGGTTGGAAACCTTAAAGATCACCTAGTTCAAAACCCCTGCCATGAGGTTGCTCACTAGACCAGGTTGCTAAGAGCCCCATCCAACCTGGCCTTGAACACTTCCAGGGATGGGTCTGGTCTAGGGCTTTTTTCCAGCTTGGTTTCTGCTATATTTGTACCCTAATCTCAGCTCTACAACAGGCCCCTAAAAGATAAGGAGGGAAGTGAATAAACCGCCCCACCTCAATATACCCTTATTTAAGGAAAATAGACAGACAGTAGCAGCTAGAAAGTCTAAACTGGACCTGCCCTATGTGACAGTGACCACTGCCTTTGGTTTATACACCCAAGATGCAATGTCCAGGGACACTGACTGACCCAACAAATCATCATGCTCAGTTTCTTTCCAGACTTTTCCAGAGTAAATTTCTCTATGACTCCATATTTTCCTCTGTCAAAGGACAGCACCACATTACAAAGGCAGATACTGTGTCTCCTGCTTCTTGCCATTACCCACTGAGTTTTACAAACTGTTTATTTCAAATAACTTTCTTCACATTCTTGTGTGAGCAATAAGGGCCTTGGGATGAGAAGGATATTTTTAGTTCTTGTTTGTGGTTTTGTTAAAATTATAGGATCTCATCTCAGAAATTTATATTATTTTCTATATCTGAGGTTATTTGTCAAACAGAAATTTAAAACTGAACTTCTCTGAATCCTCCCAGGATCTACATATGAGTTCATGTATGGATCTCATACATGTTTAGAAGAATTCACTGTGTAAATAAGTGGAAGATGAAAAAGGCAATTGTTTCCTTCAGACCCTTGCCCTGGATCATGCAATGGTGTTTTGTTGTTCAAATGAACTTCATTCAAAAAGAATCCAGTTAACAGATATTCAGGAGTCCGTTTTGGGAACAACTTTACAACCTTAATGATTGTCTACTTTTTTGTTGTCATTAGTAAATGTTTACATGCATTTTCTCAAAATATCAACCCAAGACTGTTTTGAGAGGTTAGTTTTTAAATTATCCCAATATGGAGTATATGACTCAAGATACCAAAACCCCAGGCATTGAAGATAAAGTTTAAGATCAGCTTAAGAATGACCCAGCTGAAGCTAAGCACATGCTTGATTATCTTATTGAACTGGAGCCTAGCAAATACAGTCATGAATGGTGACATTATAAAACTATTTTAGATCATTATCTCTATGGACTAAAAGTATAAAGAAGCACCCTAAAACAAGATATATGTTTCTTGCTTACGTGTTAGTGATTTAATTTCCTTAGTCAGTCATCATGCTCTGTCAGGGTAAACATACTCAACATATAGTTAGATTTTTAAATCCATCAGCACAGCAATGCATTCAGGGAACAATGCCATCCCTTTTGTAGGAAGCAATTTTCATGTTGTAAGCATCTAAGATGAAAGCAACACATAACTCATTTAGGTAACGCCGCAGACAGACTCAGGTTAACTACAAAAGGCAGCTTGACATGTCACCCACAGTCTCCCGAATTCCTTCAGCTGCCTGTCTGCAGCTTGAGAGGCTTTGTAAACTATGGATGAGAAAGGAGATAGACAGTAAAACAGAACATTCTGTAATGCTTGAAAAGCACTTTAATAATGCTGAAGAAAAAAAACCCAAGGAAAAATAAGAATGATATTGACTGAAGTTGTCTCTGGACAATTATCTCATGCAGTTTGCTAGTTGTGTGTCACTTAAGCTATCTCTACTTCATCCTCTTCAAATAATCTCTTCTGGCACAATAGAAATAGTGCAATTTATTTCACAGACCCCATCCAAAACACAAATCCAAGTCATTACAGTTTGAATCTCATATGAGATAAGGTTACATGCTAAATTCGCTTAACGCAAGAAATATGATGTCAGCTTTAGCATAGTTTAGCTATATTCCCATTCAATGCAGCATATGCTAACCATGCATCAAACTTTCTATGGGGTTTTGTCGTAGATACTTACAAATGTACAGTTCTTTACCTATGCATATTTACTGCTACTATTTTAGCAAGGAATGAAATAAAATTTCCTAAAGAAAAACTTTCCTTTTGCTTCTGCAAGATATCTCTCTGCTGGTGTTGTTGCTGATAGTTGAGAGCGGAGTTGTGTGGGCAGAGCTCCAACTGCATATTCATTCGAGCTTATTACGCCACAGCGCAGGGAGTCATGGCTGAGGCTGATAAAGGCAGGTGCTGCACCTTCCCTTCTGCACTGAGATTAGTTTACATTTTAATTATGTTTTGACAGCCTAGTCGGCCTTTCATTAGTGTTACAGGGCTATAACATCTCCCGAAGGAGGAACCAGAGTACAGTTTCCATCACATGTGGGTTTCCTTTGATACTGCCCAGACTGAACCATGAAGGAACTGAATTCTGCATTCAGGTCATAAAGGAGCAACCCAGTCAAGCTCCACAGGGCACCGCTTCTGACAGCCAACTGGTGCTTCCTCCATCTCATTAATGCATAAAGGGATGAAAAATGCAATCTAAGCATCTGTGCAGGTTATTCACATGCAGACTGTGCTGTAGAAAGGTGCTGGAATAGTCACTTGCCTCAGCTGCTGACCTCTCACCAAGTACAAAAACAGGTAGAAACTTGCTGATATATCACCAGGTAAACAAGAAGCATAGCAGAGATGGTGAACTGGGGACAACTATTTGCTATTACAGACAAGTAACTGTACTGCTTCCTCTAGGTCTACAGAGCAAGGAGGTGAGCTCAGAAAGTTTTCCCTCTCTGGACTTCTGCTACTGCAATATTTTTCATGGGGTGTGTTTTAGCACCGAATGATCACAAAGTCCAGTTCCATTCAATCAGCCTTGCAAAGAGCTTTAAAACCTTAGAATTGTTTTTGGAGGGTGGAATGGTTGGTTATATGTATAGATCCCAGCTTTACAAATCCCAACCAGCTTAATTAATAAAACCCTCTCAAACATCTTTTGTTTTCCAGATGTTCAATGTAAATATCTATACTCTTATACTTGTATCACATTTTCCTGCTGAATAATGCTATTTTCCATCTTCCAATAAACTTGTTAAATACATGATAGGCAATTTTGTTAAGGCTCAGGGATTCAGATGGCAATACAACATGAGGCACAAAATTGTTTTTCTTTGCTTCATACTGCCATTTAAATTACTTTTGATTAGATTGGATTTAGAGCCATATACTGTGAGTTAAAAATTCATTTTGGAGAAATCACACTCAATGCATCAACCATTGCATTTTGCTCTTCTAAAATAATCTGCCATCTGTTGAATGTGTTATTAATAACTTTGGATTTAGAGTGTGATTTTTAACAAATGGTTGCAGTGAGTAAAATCGCAGCAGAAATTCCCTGACGCAATCTCAACTATGAGCGACACAATGGAAATCTGCATCTAACATTTGTCAAGTTGGACACAGGCCTTCTATTGTCTGGCTGTCTGCACAAAGTTTGTGCTAGGCATTATGCAAAGTCTGGTTGTTACCAACTGGACTATCTGCAAAGTAGAGTCTTTTTAAAGTATGCCTTAAAATTTAAATAAAAAATATGACTGAACTGGCAATAACACTGTGTTTGCATGAAAGGTTTGTAATAATGCAAATTATAGCCCCTTTCACAGTGCTGTATTTGCCAATTAAAACAAACTCTGTATTTTCAAAAAATACCAAATGGTTTTCATTCTGAGAATGAACTGATCTATTAAATGAGAGAGAAATTACAGAAAAAAATTCTGGTCCTGAAGCTCTGTAAAATAGCCAGGGCAGTAGTGCTACAACAGTATACCGTGAAAATTTCAGCAGATGAGTGCACAGAATATACCATAGACCCTTAGCTTCTTCCATCTTGCTCAGTGTTTCTTGTAGGACATGAAAAGGTTGATTGAAAGGAACCAGCATGTTGGAGAAAACATTTTTTTTAAATTAATGATGATATATATNAAAAAAAAAAAAGGTTGAACAGTAGACACCTAAAAATGGAGAAAGACTAATTACTGCAGAGGAAGTACACAATGCTGAAGTGGGAAAGTATCTGCGGGAAAAATCAGTATAATAACAGAAACAAAACCCCACACAATTAACATGTGCCTTTGCTTGAGCTTGACACCTGTCACAACATGAAACTCAAAATTAACATGAGAAATCAAAGGCAGTTGTCTAATGAGAAAAGATGTGCAAATGAATGACCAGTTAGGTACCCGGAAAACCAGGGATTATTTTTATCTGTTATTTGTGTAAGAGTTATGTACAAATGACAGATGAAAGCTTCAGTCATTTTTATTGTCTTTTATACCCACGGTCCTCACACAGAAAACATCGCTAACCCTACTGACAAAATGAGAAGAGAGCCTGCTTCAAAATAACCTGTTGACATATGGAACATGATGGAAACAAATGCTGCTGAGAAGCAGAAGGAACATCTGAAATGAATCATTTGAAAGCTGAGCATATGTAAGTGAATCTGGGCAAATTAGACTTTGCTAAAAGGGAAAAAAAAACCCTTTGGGGAAAAAAAAAGGAAAAAGCAGAATGAGATAATTGTTAGGAAAGACAGTATTGTAATACTTACAAAGAATGGAAATACTTCAGCTTACAAAGCAAAATGCAGGATTTATGTAGCCAGAATAAAATCTTCAACAGGAAAAGAAAAAAATCTGCAATTCTTTCTCTTGATCTAATTGCAATTTTATTAGATAGTTTTTAAAGCATATCCCAGTTAAGGTAAGCGATCTGTTTACAATATATTTACCCAAAATGCAAATTCAAAGCATACTGTGTTGTATGCAGGAATCATTTAGTCAGCTGCTCTATTAACTTGACCAGGTGATTGCTCATGCAGCACTGGAGCAGTTCCTGGTTTCATGTCACAAGTGACCACCAGGACAGCTGGGCTGAAACCCCAGTGCCTTCAGCACCAGAACAGCAGTACTGTATTTGACTACAGGTAGAAAGATTTTCTTCTGCAGTAACCTCTACAAAAAATTGTAAGACAACTGACCTAATTTTAGTTTCTAAAAATTCTAATTGGGTTATTCTGAGAAAAAAATATTGGCCGAGCATAAATAGACATGGATATATTGATACACAGATACTTTTGGCCATGCAAAATTTACTCTCAAGGTGTTAGCTAATATGAAATTTACCAGAAGGCAAGACACAGGATTTTTAAATCTTTTTTTTCAATGGAACTGGACTGTGTTATTTTTTAGGTGAAGTTTTATGTAGAGATTAGGCCAACTTCAAATGAACTATGCACAAAAACCTACCAAATTGAAGCAGCAATGATTGCAAATTAGACAAATACAGAACCTCCTAAGAATCCAGTTTGAATCACTGTATCTGGTTTCCGAAACAATGTACTGTGAAAAGCAAAAAGGTTCTCCTTATGCTGTTATTTGTTGTAAGCTTTCTGTGATTTGTTTAGTAAATTCCTTTCATACTGGCCCCAAACATTTATGACACCAAACAACATCCCTAAAATTAGCAGAGTTAAGTCTCATTTTCCAGACATGAAACATCTGCTGCAGTCCTGATCTCTTCTGCCATCTTCAAATGTAAAGTTGTTATCTAGTGCACTCTTAAACCCTGCTATCTGCCAACAAGAAACTCAGTCCTTTGAGGGGTTTTTCATTCTAGAATAAGGTCTCTAGATAATATCTAGCTAGAATCATATCCTTATCCATGTTTTGCAAATCTGGATAACAGATTTCAGGAAGGTGTCTGGTGCAAATTTTGTTATTACAATGTGAATTATAATCAACTAAATCATCTGCACCAGTTATAAATTCTAAATATCTCTTTCTTTAAGATTTTTCTTCCTGCATCATCTCACAAGCTTAAAGTGCATTGGTTTTGCTGATCTCTTGTGTGAAATGAAGAATGTTATTCCATACATGTCTTAACTCTCACTTTGAAATATCCAGAACTTGTCATACTGACAAATTTTTTTGTACAGTGGGAATTGTAGTTCTGCAGCATGTGATAGTTGAAAGACTTCCTATTTGGACTAGGTTTTCCAGGTCTGATGTAGTCTTTGATCCAGTAAAAATCAGTGTTCCTCTTGGAGGTCTGCAGGGAGATTTTCAGAGGCTTCCACCTCATAGCAGCCATGGCCTTCTACAAAGCTGCAATTAGACCTTGCTCAGCATTGTTTGAAAATACTGATTCAGCGTATGTCAAAGTCAGTTTGGCTCCAGCAGGAATATATATTTACTCTTCACCAAAATCAGTAAAAATCCATCTTTTTTTTTCCACAGAGGATCACTCAGATGATCATAGCTCATGGTCTTGAATAGCTATTATGGCCATTAACTTGCTTCTAAATATCTGCATCACAGCTTTGGTAGATCACAGGATACAATGACTACCTAAGTTTGCTGGAGTGAGCACTCTTTCAGATGCTTATGACGCCAAGGCTTACATATTTATTTCCGCTTGAAAAATCACTCATGTCTGTAAACTCCATGAAAAGCCACTAGCACTGCACAGCCATGTAAGAGCATTTTTGAAATGCAAAAAGTATTTTAGGAAAAGAGTGAGCAGTAGACAGCAGTCAGACTAAATTCAGTTCTGTGGTAGAATACTTTGTTCAGAAACAGGCATGACAAATAATCAAAATTTATAAACATCTAAGTTGATGATGCATCCTATACCACCAAATTGTAGTTTCCAAAACTTCAAACTGACCCTTAGAAAAGAGAGTGTTCTTCCTTAATTCTTGAACAGGCAATGCTGCTCTTCATTATCCCAGATGGAGCACCAAGTCATGCAACATGGTGTTGAACTGCCTTGACAAGTACTTTTAAACTTAAACAGTGTGTCTAAAAACTCTAGGCTCTCCTAAAAATGGGGGAAGAATGTGTCATATCTGTCCCAGGAAATCCTAGCTTGCAAACCAGCTTTGCTTGCAAAATTTTTGTGGTATGATACCCAATGTGTACACATTGGAATGGTTTTGACCAGGGCTGCTCCAAAATGCATTAGTGTGGTGAATTCTAAATGACTGGCTTGTAGTTGCATCTGTTGCATTATTTATGATGAAGGTTGTTTTCCAGCAATATTTACTGTTCTTTTACAGATGTGCTAGGTGTGCATCTCAATTCTAGTCGTCAGACTAAATCTTTATAGCTAGGAAATAATTTTCTCTTACCTTTCTCTAGACCTCACCATAGACATTGAGTTTTCATCGTTCAGTATTGCTATTTATTTTATGTATTCCTTTTTTCCTTTTGCTATTTTATTATGGCAGTACCTCTAGCTACAGTGCCTGGCAGCACCACCTTGGCATCATCGCTACTGTAAAAATACAGGGTCACAATTCCAAAGTCAAAGTGGGTTTGATATAAAAAGGATAAAGACAAAAAGTAGGAAAAGCTGCTTAAGCAATAAAGCTTCACACATTGTACATATTTGCATCTGTGGATTGCCAGAGATGACTCCTCGTGGTTGCAAGGAAACAGATGAAGGACATTATAGAAGTAAAACGTGAAAGGATGGAGAAGAGAATTACGTGCTGGAGAATGGGAAGCAGAGTGAACAGAGTGAATAAGACTGAGCATCTGAAAGCTGGGAAGAAGAAACATCCAACAGCAAGGTCAGTGGCACAAATATTGAAAAAGTGCAGAGTTTTTCCTTGCCCAGAGGTACTCAGCCATGGAGCAGTAATGCAATGCAATGTTTGAAATTCAAATGGAAGGATCTTTCAGGTAACGTGAATGGACAAAATGTGTGAGGTATGACTGGTATGGAGAAACATGTCTGTTTATTGTCCATATGGATGACATCCTTTAGCTCTCTCAGTGGAAGCACAACCATGCAGCTGGTGCTTTGTGTCCTGGATTTGTCTGTATCTCAGTAAGACATTCAACTAAACTTCTTGCATTTCTTGCAGTTCTGCTTTTAAAACATTGTGCTGTTAATGTTTCATCCAGGAAATATTTTTATAAATCTTTCACATACTTTCAGCAAATGCTTGTTTACATTGGCTGGCTTCCTGGAATAGTTTAAAATATAATTCTTCTGAAGGGCATCTCCTTACAACTTAAAACATGCCTTATAACAATAAAACTTCAACCTCCAGTCTTACCTTCCCAAAGTATCACATGTTGATCTCACTTTACCAATGGGTAAATCCCAAAAGGGCAATTCCAGAAGCAATTGCAACAGCTATTTAAGAGATAGTTAATGTAGCACTGGTTGCTAAGATCTGCCACCTTACTTGCTGATTAAAATGCATGTTTAAAATTTGTTCTTCCTGGTTAGACATAGCTGAACTACAGTTATTGCATGACAAGGATCTGGAAACCTTCCAGCTTTCACTCATCATTGGAAGACTGATTATATTGTATTAAAAGACAGTTAAGTAATGTAAAATAGACCCCTATAAAGTCTGTCATCATTATCAGAGTTAGTATTTCATATTAAGTGTTTAACCTCATTCCATTGTTCATCAAAATCAAACACAAGAAGAAAATGGCACACTGTCCTATGATTCATTCCCTCTCAAATGAACTCATGGATATGCCAGCATGCAGGTTAGTTCAGCAAACATCCCTCCTGGTGACAGCCAGCCTCCCTCTGATATCTCTGCCTCTACTCATCAAATGCTTTGTTCATTCACAGCTCTTTGGACACAGTTATTTAAATCACATCAAGCTGGTTGCCAGTGGGTGGGCAGTTTGTTTGCCCTCTCTAAGATGCCTGCCAGGCTCACTCAGGAGAGCCTGGAGAACAGCCCTTGCCAGAGGTTCTGCAGTACTAGCCACTGAAGGCTTCTGGGGCCAAAACAGGGAGCAAGAGAAGTCTCCTGTAGGCAAATGATAGGTTGTCCATGAGGAATTCTGTAGATGGAAGGTAGCTGAATCATGGTCCGTACTGTGATTATGACTGCTTTCACAGTGGCCTGTAAATAGGACTTGAGGTATAACCTAAAGGGCCCTAAATAATTCTGATGCAGATGCACACAAGCAGACAATCAGAATAGTATTGCACCTTACTGCAGCCAGGACTTTGGAGCACTCTCAAAATGATCAGACTTAGTACTGTGTACTGTCTAGTTCATGCTCCCATTTCCTGCTTTATTGAGGAGCATCTGGGAAAGTGGCCAGGAACAAGCTGGTTTCTCCAAAAGAGACATTCAAGGAGCTCTCGCCTTCTCCCAGCTTCCTCCAAGGCTCCTGAGACACAGACAGGAAGAGGGCTGAAGGTTGCATACCTTGCTGCAGTCCTTTCCCACATAACACCTTCCCTGAAAGCTCCTCAGCCTCTCTCAGAGTCTGCCCAAATGCTCATTCATCACACTCCTGGGTCAGGTGCAGTGATCCCAGGCAAGATCTGTAGGAGTCCTAAAACTAAACCATTCAGCAGAGGCCTTTTAAAATCCAAATTACAGGAAAATAAAGGGCTGAGACTAAGAAATCTCAAGCCCAGTAAGAAAGCATGGAGCTGTTGAGGTTTCAGCCTCCCCTCCAAATCTTTTCCATGGTAGCCCAGTTCATGAGGAAGCTGTGTTTCAGCAGACCCCCACATTGCTCTTGCTCAATTTCCCTGGTGACAGTGAGTGTGGATGCACATGCACAACCCAGCCATAATCAGGACCAGCCTCCCAGACATCAGCTGTCCTGGACATACCTGTGGGACATTACCATTCCAAGAAACTCAGGTAAAAGTTAACTTTGAATTGAAGTCTTCAGCCACTGATCAATCACCCACCTTAGATACTATATTTGTATTTTGTAGACAGAAATTTTGGGATGAAACTATAAGCTTCTTCTGAATATGGTCAGGCCTTAAGAAGTATCGTAATTGTAGGTACTTGATACAGAGCCAGAACACCTCAATCAAGAATAATTTTTTCCTGTGTTGAGATTGTGCTTTCAGAGTGTGCTGTCTGCCTAGTCCTGGGAAAACGTGGCTTAGTCAGGAGCCACTGGTGCACTTGAGCCCATTGGTGGTTTTGGAAACAATGGTCCAGGTCTTTTCCTGGAAGTAGAACAGGGTGGATGCCACAACTGTGGCTGTACCACTGCTTATTTATGCACAGCAACTTCTTCAAACAGAGACAAATTAATAAAGTGCATAGAATCATGGAAATGGTGAGAAGGAACCTTAAACATTCTCTAGTTCCAACTCCTTTGCCGTGGGCAAGGACACCTTCCACAAGACCAGGTTGCTCAAAGTGATGTCCAAACTGGCCTTGAACACTTCCAGGGATGGGCAGCCACAACTTCTCTGGGCAAACCCTTCCAGTGTCTCACCACTCTCATAGGGAAGGATTTCTTCCTAATATCTAATCAAAATCTAGGGAAGAATTTCTTCTAGTATTTAATCTAAATCTACCCTCTTTCAGTGTAAAGCTTTTGTCTCCTGTCCTATAACTACATGTCCTTGTGAAAAGTTCCTCTCCAGCTCTCTTGTAACCTCCTTCAGGTACTGGGAGGCTGCAGTAAGGTCTCCCCAGAGCATCCTCTTCTCCAGGCTGAACAGCCCCAGCTCTCTCAGCCTGTCTTCATAGGAGAGGTGCTCCATCCCTCTGATCATCTTTGTGTCCCTCCTCTGGACTCTCTCCAACAGGTCCATGTCCTTCCTGTGCTGAGGACCCCAGAGCCGGATGCAGTACTCCAGGTGCATCTCACCAGAGTGGTGGAGAGGGGCAAAATCTCCTCTCTTGCCCTGACGGCCATTCTGCTTTCGCGCAGCCCAGGACAGGTTTGACTTTCTGTGCTGCAGTGCCCATTGCCAGGTCATGTTGAGCTTCTCATCACTAAAACCCTCAAGTCCTTCTCCTCAGGCCTGCTCTCAATCCATTCCCTGACCAAGCCTGTACTTGT
Source organism: Pomatostomus ruficeps (assembly GCA_013400735.1). Classification (NCBI taxonomy): domain Eukaryota; kingdom Metazoa; phylum Chordata; class Aves; order Passeriformes; family Timaliidae; genus Pomatostomus; species Pomatostomus ruficeps. Next base: position 59,608 of record VYZT01025172.1, read on the forward strand.
GCTTGGGATTTCCCTGACCCAGGTGCAGGACCTTACACTTGGCCTTGTTGAATTTCATGAGGTTTGCCGAGACCCACCCCTCAAGCCTGTGAAGGTCCCTCTGGGTGTCATCTGTTCCCTCCAGCACAGTGACCACACCACACAGCTTAGTGTCATCAGCAACCTTGCTGGGGTGCACTCGATGCCAGTGTCCATGTCACTGACACAGATGTGACACAGCGCCCGTCCCAACACCAACCNCGCCCGTCCCAACACCAACCCCTGAGGA